>CAUYPO010038013.1:0-21696 GCA_963574435.1 Cheirogaleus major | reverse complement strand
AACTAAAAATATATAGAAAAAATTAGCCGGGCATGGTGGCGCATGCCTGTAGTCCCAGCTACTTGGGAGGCTGAGGCAGAAGGATTGCTTGAGCCCAGGAGTTTGAGGTTGCTGTGAGCTAGGCTGACGCCACGGCACTCTAGCCGGGGCAACAGAGTGAGACTCTGTCTTAAAAAAAAAAAAAAAAAAAAGTACCGGGAAGAGACGTCACTTATTCTGAGAAGCCATTTTGACAAAGACTTTGACAATGACCTTAAACACCGTTTTTAGCCCCATCTTTTTTTTTTTAGAGGCAGGTCTCCCTCTGTCACCCAGGCTGGAGAGATCATAGCTCACTGCAGCCTTGACCTCCTGTTTAGCCCCATCTTAACATTAGCTTCGCCATACTGTAACATACTGCCTCACAACTGCCAGTTTCCTCTGCGTTTCCCTCCTGCCATCAAGCCCCAGGGCCACTGAGCTCATTCAAGATAATCAAGAGTGCTAAGCACGCTGCGAACATTCAACAGATATTTGTTGAATGACTAGTTCATCCTCTGTATTTATTTAGTGGTATCTCTGCGCAGCATAAGCAGTAACCCTTGCAATCCACAGAGGTAGTAATTAAGTGCTAGAAATAAGGTTCTGCTCAAAAATAAATAAATAAGCAAGCTACTGAAGATACGCCACATTCTCAGAAGTACTCCCCGACCAAACAGACCACTCACCAAGGGCCTACAACATGTCAAGCATTATACTTGGAGCTTTAGATATATAATCTCATTTAAGCCTCACTAGAGCCCTAAAACAAAAACAGCTGACATTAACTGAATGTGTACTAATTTCCAGGCACTGCAAATTAGGTAACTTTACACATTATCTGATTTAATTCTCACGATGACCCTGCGAGGTAGGTGAGGCATGTAAAGAGGTTAAGTGAGTTCTTCAGGTTCTTACCACGTGGGTAAGGTAGCAGTCATCCACAGAGCTGGGTGTGGGCCTGGCAGTCTGCTGACAGCGGCTGAGCCATCATGGCACCTGTCAAATATCTAGAACATGACATTCAGTTTATCACTCTTTTTTTTTTTTTGAGGCAGAGTCTTACTTTGTTGCCCAGGCTAGAGTGCCGTGGCGTCAGCCTAGCTCACAGCAGCCTCCAACTCCCGGGCTCAAGCCATCCTCCTGCCTCAGCCTCCCGAGTAGCTGGGACTACAGGCACGCGCCACCATGCCCGGCTAATTTTTTCTATGTATTTTTAGTTGGCCAATTAATTTCTTTCTATTTTTTTAGTAGAGACGGGGTCTCGCTCTTGCTGAGGCTGGTTTTAAACTCCTGACCTTGAGCAATCCGCCCGCCTCGGCCTCCCCATTGCTGATGATTCCCAAATTCAACTCTCCAGTCTAGACCCTCCTCGAACTAGACCCATGAGACATCTCATCAAGCCCTTCAAATTTTACCTTGTCACCCTTCTATTCCCTGCTCCCCCTGCTGTATTTACTGCCTGGCTTGGTTTAAGACATTGCCAACCCTTAGCCTAAACCTAAGGTGTTACCCTAGATGGTCCCTGTCCTGTTCCCTCACCTTTCCACCCTGTGCTTTCGATCCTGCCTATCTTGTTCACCACAGTGTCTGTTCTGCAGCAACTGCTCCATAAGTGTTAGCTACAGTTACCGCTACATCCTGAACCTCTCATTCCCTCCTTTAAACCCTCACTGTCCAGCTTCCAAGATACTAGCCTTCCAGAGCATGCAAGATCAAGGCACAGAGCTGAGAGAAACACCTTCTGAGGACTAGAAGCCAGCCTGCCAGGTGCTCAGGCCCTACCTCTTTCAGTGAAAGCACACGGAAGATGCAGCAGAACATCAGCTGAAAGGGCACAGCATAATCTAAGCAGCGAACTAAGAACGTACAAGAATGTCAGATACGAAACAGAAACAAAGGTCTCCAATCCCAGGGAACCAAACATTCTACTTTATTCCATTTTACAAAATTAGTAATTCAGCAGTCAATCCTTTAACACAGTGGTTTTCAACAAGTTGAGAACAGGATGACTTTGCCCCCTACCCTCTGTCCCATGTCCCTGACATTTGGCATTTGGAGACATTTTGGTTGTCAGGACTGGGGAAGTGCCAGCGGCATCTACTGAGCAGAGTCCAGAAATGCTGCTAAACATCCTACGACAATTGCCCACCCTAAAATGTCAACACTGCCACATTCAAGTTACCTAGTGTATAAAAAGCTACCTCTTTCTGGGGAGATTAACTTCCCCTATAAATTAAGCTATAACAGGTCCAAATACAGCAAGAGGTCACTGGAAAAGAGATGGGTAAATGCTAAATAAGATGTTTAAAAAACAAACACACTGAGTTCAGAGGAGAGGGAGTGCTACAGAGGCTGGGGCCCTGGTTGAAGATTTGAGAGAGCAGACTGGGCTCCCCAGACCACTGCAAGCTTCAGTCAAGGCCCTCTAGAAAGTAGCCAGAATCCACCTTCCCAGCCTTACCTGCAACAGGTCCCACACCTTCAACCTAGTCTTTGCTCCTGCCAAGCTGGGCCACAGGGCCGGGACATCCCAACCCTACAGGTACAGCTGCCCTCACCTTCTTCACAAAAATGCTGCCCTCCAGCTGAGCTGCATCCCCTACCCCACCCCCTAGGCCGAGGAGGATATGATGTCATCTCAACCCAATCACAAAATTGTTTTCCTATGACTCCTAGAGGAAAAGGTAGTAAAAAGACAAAGGTGGAGAATGTTTTAAATGGCTCAGACCCTAAGGCCTTGTCCTCTGCCACCTAAAATCAGTGCTTAGCAGCAGCCAGCCAGGAGCCGCCCCATTTCCTGTGCAACTGTAGTAAAAATAGGAAGTGGGGGAGGAAGTTCACAAAGCAGAAACAAAAGTAATCACTGCCTTGCTTCCTTTACACAAATCCCTGCGTAGGGAGGGTATCATTAAAACATCAAAACGGAAAGGCAGGCTACTGGGAGCCAAGGCCGGAGGAAAGGAGGCGACACTTGTGGGCCCGCCAAGCCAAGACTGTTTCTGTGTCTGGGAGACCGCTCCGAAAGAAAAACTGGACGTAGCCTACTATACAGAAATGGCTTCCAAGGAATTCATACAAAAGTATCTTAATTTGAAGATTCATGTAAAAAGCCCTGAAATGTTAAAGCTATATCAGAGAAAAAAGTATCAGTAAAGGCTGGGTACAGTGGCTCACACCTGTAGTCCCAGCTACTCAGGAGGCTGAGGCAGGAGGATCACTTGAGCCCAGGAGTTTGAGGCTGCTGTGAGCTAGGCTGACACCACGGCACTCTAGCCTGGGCGACAGAGCGAGACTCTGTCTCAAAAAAAAAATAATGAAAAAGTTTTAAGGAGGCCAAGATTAAACTATCTGTCAAGAAGTGACTACTAGAAACAAAACTAAGAGCTACTATATAATTGATTGGTTGACAAAATCCAAAGTGCAAGTTTTCCTACATTGAGCTATGAAAACTCAGGTAGGTAAGAAAAAAACTACAAAATAAAAATTCCAATCGATGCTAGACTCTATCATAGTTAAAATATAGATGCTTCTACATTCATCCCCGACCCACGTGGGTAAACCCAGTGAGTTGTGCCTGAGCTCCAGGCACCCGGGACGCTGGAAAATGAGACAGATCCGGGACACTGGAAAATGAGACAGACCCAGCCCCTGCTCTGAAAGAGCTCCAGTCTCATGGGAGAACCACCTGCCTCCACTGGTGATCCTGTACGGCCTCTGGTGCTGATATTTGCTCCAGAACAACTTACCACCACAAACTACAGCATTCCTCTACACAACCAGAGCAAGTCATCATTTGCGGTTCTCAACAGCTTTTATATTTGGTAATCTACAAACAACTGATAATTTCATTTAAGCAGAAGAAAAACTTTTCTAACCACAAGGTCAACAGAGCTGAAATTCACTTTCAAAATAACACAGGTTTTAAAAAAAAATAGGCCAAATGTGTTAAACAGTCATATAGATGAAGGACAGGCTTAATTTTGTTTAAACTGAAGGGTTTTTTTTTTTTTTTGGTGGAGGAAGAATGGGAAGAAACTAGGAATAAAGCCTAGCTTATTTTTAAAATAGTCACCACATTAATCAGTAGAAAAGTAAATGAAATGAATCTAATCACCACATATTCAATTTCATACAAAGAAAATTAGTAAACATTTAATGCAAAAAAAAATCCCATATAACTTGGTCCTGTTGAGGACAGACCTCACTATCTGCCTGATTAGAAAATCATAAATAAATAAACTGAAGATTGGTGTTTTAGTCCTCTTATGAAGTCAAAAGGCTAACTCTCAAAACCTGCTGCTGCTGAAACAAAACAAAACTAGTATTAGAACTTTTGAAATAATTTTACTGGAGGAACACTGAGCCAAAAAAATCTTTGTTAAACAGACTTTCAAAAAAAAAAAAAGCAAATCCTTGCCAAGAAAAGTTTTGTCTATAATCACACACAAACTACCACACATCACCAAAGGATGAACAAAGTTGGCTCTTAAACTTCTAAAAAAAATTTGTTCGGGTAAAACAAAGGTTTTATGTATAAATTAAAATGGTCCTGCCAGGCGCAGTGGCTTGTGCCTGTAATCCCAGCACTCTGGGAGGCCAAGGCAGGAGGATCGCTTGAGCTCAGGAGTTCAAGACCAGCCTGAGCAAGAGTGAGACCCTGTCTCTAAAAAAATAAAATAAAATGGTCCTGGACATTAAAAATTTTCACAACAAATGTACTCAAGTACTATGAAAACATTCATGAAAACAAATTGTGCTGTTGAGGGAAATTCAAGTGTAAATCAAGGAATGAGAATAACTTACTTTTTTTTTGAGACAGAGTCTCACTCTGTTGCCCAGACTAGAGTGTGTGCCGTGGCGTCAGCCTCGCTCACAGCAACCTCAAACTCCTGGGCTCGAGCAATCTTCTTGCCTCAGCCTCCCGAGTAGCTGGGACTACAGGCATGCGCCACCATGACTAGCTCATTTTTTCTATATATTTTTAGTTGGCCAATTAATTGCTTTCTATTTATAGTAGAGATGGGGTCTCGCTCTTGCTCAGGCTGGTTTCGAACTCCTGAGCTCGAGCGATCTGCCCGCCTCGGCCTCCTAGAGAGCTAGGATTACAGGGAATAACTTACTTTTAAATAAATCATTTGTTAAAGATCACAAAGCACTGATGTAATTTCTTCAAACCCAATTTGTTGAAAAAAAAATTCAATCTGTATCTATTAAAAACCAGCAGTTTTATTTTTGTTACAGGTGGTATGGTATGGGAAAAAAAAGTTACCCAAAAATGGCTTTCAAACTTATAAAAGAAAGTTGACCTAGTGAAAACTAATTGTATCCACTAGAAAGTTATTTAAGAAAACTTAAAATTCTATACTGCTACTTATTCTTAGTAACTTTGCAGTATGGAACCTATCCAAATTTCACCTTGAATGGCGAAAAACAAATATTTGTCTGGAAGCTTCTATACTAATAGGTAAATCAAACTATAATTTAAAAATTATTTTTCTTACTATGGAGAGGGATGATATAAATTTTAGATAAACTTCAGATTCAATACCATTTCTGGAAATGTAAGGTACCCATAACAAATTTCATCATTAGGTAATTGTAGTTGCTCTCTCCTCTAAGCTGGGTACAATTTGGGGACCCAGCAAGCCCTCTCATCCCTCAAACAGACCAGCAAGTCAGAGTCACGGCTAGGGAACACACTCTTCCCCATAAATGTTTCAGCAGGTTAAACACTGAGAAACGAGGAAATTCTAGGTGCCTCCTCACCACCCACCCCTCGGCACGGAAGGCAGACCAGAGAGAGAGCAGGCCTGCAGCAATTCACCTCCAGGCTGGCTTCCAGCTCTGCCATTTATCTGTGCCATGAGCCTTCACATACCCAAACGTTCACCCAGGTCCTACTATGTGCACTGCACTGCTCCAGGCACTGGGGATGCAGTGAAGAGACAGATACAAAATACCTACTCTCAAGGAGCTTACGGTCGAATAGGAAAAAAAAACCCTTACCTTTTATGTAGATGTTCCAATACAAAGAAACATCATGGAAACCAGGCACTGCCAAAGTAGTCATTGGTAAGGGTAAGGAAATCAGACTGATATAGATGTGAATGTCTGCTCTTAGTAAATACCAACTAAATGAATGCACTTACTGACTCTATGACCTTAATTAAGCAAGGCACCTGAACTCTTGTGCCTCAGTTTCTTCAGCACTGTGGTGAGGATTAAATCCATAAAGCACAGCTCAATAAATGGAAGCTACTGATCTAAAAGAGGTCATGGACTAGTCAGAGGGTAGCATTTTATCTTAAGACTGCAATTCCTCATTCCGGTCTACTACTAGCCAAAAACAAACTCCCCCCTCCAGCCCTCAAAATACTGCATAGTTTTAACAACTTGCAGAAGTATCACTGATCTGTCTGCAGCTCTGGCCCCAACTCCCAAAGTCCAAGCAACAAACTAAAAGAAGTGATGCCCCGTGTACTCAAGGGGAAGGAGGTCATGGCTGCTCCCATTTCCCTGCCCACCATCCCCTTCCCTTTTAGCCCCAAGCCAGAGGGAAGAACAGAATGGACACAGCTGAGGAGGGGATCACCCCGAATTACAAAGTACATGACAAAGTGACTTAAGCACAGGATGTAGTACATTCTTTCCCCCGTTGAGACCCAGGGGCAGCATAGGTCCTTGTGAGCCGGTGAGAGGATCCACTTTTGCCTCTCCCTGCCTAGGCACCCAAGTCTGGGAGCCAAGCCAGCTTTCCTCTGCTTCTGTTCCCATGTGCATACATCCACTTCCGGGACCTGGGGTGAGTCTGGGAAGACTCAGGTATTCCCAGGTTCCCAGGCCTTAATTACCATCTCACTAGTACCTAATGCCCAAATCATTTTTAATAAGAAAATTAGACTTTTTCAGGTAGTGGGTAGCCCTAATTCCATATTCCAAAACCTTCTCATTACACCAGGCACAGTGGCACATGCCTGTAATCCCAGCTACTCAGGACGCTGAAGCAGGAAGAATGCTTGAGCCCAGGAGTTCAAGACCAGCCTGGGCAATGTAATGAGACCCACATATCGAAAAAGAAAAATAAAAACCTTCCCATTATAATTCTTTGCAACTGCCAATTTGAAAAAGCACTTATCTGACAGTGACCCAAACACAAGGAACGTAGTCAAAGTGGCTAAAAAAAAAAAAAAAAAGTAATACTATATATATAGATGAATCCTAGAAATAGACTCACGGTAAATGTAGAGGCCTATGTCAAGAACACTCACAGGTAGCACTGTCTACAAGCACCAACATGGAAGGAATCCACATGTCCTGCATTAAGGGGTTTATTAAATAAATTACACAGTAACACCTCACAGTCATTTCAAAGATCAAGGTAAAGCTACCACATTTCAATGAGTCTAAGATGCCACCATTTATAAATCATATTATTATCTTATATATGCTAAGGAAAACTCTGCCGTATAGTGACATGCCATCACATGACACAGCCCAATTTCAGGCCCTCTGAAAGCTTTCCTGTTTCTGATTCCTCTGTCTCTCGTTGTCAGGACACACCCCCTTGGAACAAGTCCCTTTATGCTCATCTAACTTTTCCTAGAAGTTACCCATATTTAATACCCACTGTTTCAATGAAACCACCTCGAGCCACTTCAGTTCCCATGGAGCCTTTCCTGAGCTTCAGCCTCTGCTGCCTCTGCCTGTTGTTAGCTTAGTTTGCCTTCGCTTCCCAAATAAACAGCAAGCACCAGAGACAGGCCGGACACATCTTCACATCTACTGTAGTGCACAGTACAGGGCCACAGCAACATGGACAACAAAAACACAGGAATTGTTCCAAGGACTTTACAAATATTAACTCATTAGAGCCCTACTATAACCCCAGAGGTAGGTATTACCTCCCCCGATTTCAGATGACATAAACTTCAACTCAAGCAGTCTAGATAGTCCTTGCTCTTAACCACTATGCTATGTTCACCTCTACATGACTGCCATGTACACATTTAAGATTCATTAATTGTTAAATTGAAAATATTGTAAACACAATGAAGAAAATTCATACCATACAAAATGGTATGCAAGAAAAAGCTAAGTCAGGCTAACAGCCTTGTTTTCTGCAGCCTCATTCCAAGGGCAACCACCGTTCCTTTTCTATCCTTCCAGAAATTTCTTCTGCACTTATAAACCTATTTCATGTGTATCTCTGTTTTTTAAACACAATTAGGCACAAATACATACTGTCCTACACCTTACTTTTTTCATTGAATGATATTTTTCTGGGTTTGAGAATCATATCTGCACCTATGCTGTTTTTATTAAATTTTAAGATGTACACATTTTTACATTTTAACCCAAGATGATTTCACAAAGTCAGAGGATCTTGGTGGGCTTGGACCTTATCAGGAAACACAACGACAAAAAGCTTTTAAAGGGGTTGTGCGTGGTGGTTCACGCCTGTAACCCCAGCACTTTGGGAGGCTGAGGGGGGAGGATTGCTTGAGGCCAGGAGTTCAAGACCAGGCTTGGCAACACAGTGAGACCGTGTCTCTACAAAACATAATAAAAAATATTAGCTGGGTGTGGTGGCACAGGCCTATAGTCCCAGCTACCCAGGAGGCTAAAATGGGAGAATCACTTGAGCCAAGGAGGTCGAGAACACAGTGAGCTACTTTAGTGCCACTGTACTCCAACCTGGGCAACAGAATTAGACTCTGTTTCAAAAAAAAAAAAAAAGGCTTTTAAAGGTACAAAAGACTTCCAAGGGTTATCTTTGCAGCAGTGTGCAGGCTGAATCAAGAGGCAGAAAGACCTACCAGGTGGACATTCAACGTATCACTTCTGTGACAAGTATCTACACCATAGGGTTGTTGTGAGGATTAAATGAAGCAATATGCACAAAGCACTTAGCACCGTGGGTCTAAGGGGTTAGCACAGTACCTGAAGTGTTGTTAATGCCCAGTAAGTTGGATTTTGTTATTAACGATTTCTTCAAGAGCTAGTCCCACTTTCCTTTCCAATCTCATTTCCCTTTATTCTAAATCTCCTGCAGCTCAAATATCTCAAGCTTGCTTACCTCTGCACCTTTGTACATGCCTGGCCTAAGAGTCCTCTCCCTTGCTGTGGTGCTGGACTCTAACTTCTTCCCACAGTACTCAGCTCAAGAACTCAGCTCCAGGGAAGTCTCCCTGAGAACTGCACACTCGATTCCCTGGATGAGCAGTTTGGGAAGAGCTTATCTGTCATAATTTCCCACCGTCCCGTTATCAGCTTTGTCAGTTCACTCAAGAGCAAGCAGGTTCAAGGGGAATGATTCAGGCTATCTAAGCTCAAAGATGACCGATGTATTAACCAGAAGGCCAGTTACTAGTTTATAAATACCAATGACAGCTAACACTCGTTGAACATGTACCGGGTCCCAGGTGGCGTGCTCAGAGCCCTCACTGCAACACTAAGACAAAGATGCTACTCTTATCCTCATTCTACACATGGAAAAACCCAAATATTAGCCAGCATCCCAAGACCAGGATCTCATCCAAGCAGTCTAGATGTGAGCTGTCAACCACTCACATTCTCTCCTCGGCAAAAAATCTCCATGGAAAGCCATGTTCTAATCAGAGGGTATTAGGAGGAGGGAAGCGGAGAAAGGGAAAGACCCTCACAGCGAGAGGTGCCAATGGGACATACCCATCCGTTTGGTGGTACACAAGCCTTGTGAAGAACTGCACACAGCTCCGCTGGTCAGGGCCCCCAGACAGTGCTACAGACACACCACCTAAATCCTCTCTTGGACCTGCCACCCCAATTTCCATAGACACTATCCTGATCCTCTCCCAGAAACACTAGTCTTTCCTCTGAGGATACAAAACTAAATTCAAGTTTTCTGGCTACACACACATTCCAATCATGCCTTCCTGGGGTTACAGCTGGGTCAGTTTGGTTGAATTTAAAGTTTTCCCTGAAATTCTTCAAATTACATTTACAAAACAAAACATCTCTTGGCTTATATCTTTTCTATAGATAGCTGATTTGTGTACCATTTATTCTGATTTCATTTTCAGATGATCATTCATTCATTCAACAAATATTTAAATCACTTCTGGAACACTGCGTTCCAGGCCCTGGAGCCCAAAGCAATTAACAAGACAGGCAAGATCCCTGAAAGCTGGCAGAGCTCATTTGGTGTCTCCCCTCCTAGGCACTTATGATACTTTATGGCAATAGCTTATATGGTGCTTATTTGGCTTTCTTCCCAGGTGGTGCCATTCAGAAGCTCTGTATTCTGACCTGTACGGTAAGGACACCATAATGTGAGCTCAATTCATGACTAAATTCACTGGGTCTCCTATTTCTCATTGAGAGTAGGACTAGATGAAGTCTGAAGTCTCGTAAAAAAAAAAAAGGTACAAAGTCTAAATCAACATGTAGGGATGAAAAGCATATGGTGAATACAATTCAAATCAAGAAAAAAGATGAGACATATCAGCTGGTAAGAACCTTAAAAGTCATGACAGGCCACCTTGAGAAGCGATGGAGGGTTTCATCACCTGGAGAAAGCACAGCCTCAGGAACATGTCCAGCGGTCAGAGGGAGATAAAGAAATGACTTGCAGAAGTCTGAGTTGGGGGTCACTAAGTGAAGGCAGGGGTGAGGGAGTGAGGTGGGTTCTCTACCCAGAACTCACATACTGAAATGAAAAGGAGCATGTTTGGGGGGAGAGGGTAAGAGGCATGACGCTAGGCTTCAGAAAATGCCCTCAGGCAGATGTAGGAGGAATGGCAATGACAAATGAAAAAGTACAGTAAATTACTAAAAGTACAGTCATTTAATAAAATGACCACAATAGCTCCAACTCAAGAAGGCCAACTAAAGGCCGGGCACTATGGCTCACGCCTGTAATCCTAGCATTCTGGGAGGCCAAGGCGGGAGGATCGTTTGAGTGCAGGAGTTCAAGACCAGCCTGAGCAAGAGTGAGACCCCCGTCTCTACTAAAAATAGAAAGAAATTACCTGGACAACTAATTTTAAAATAATAAAAAAAAAAGAAGGCCAACTAAGGAGATTCATGCAAGTAAGAAAGAATAGCTCACCATAGCAAATATTTACACTTGAAGTCAAAGGAAATTTGCAATGGCCACTGCATCTATCAATTAGGGGACCCCGAAGAGGAAAGTGTCAGTAGAGATAAAAGACATCTGAAACACAACCCCTGATACATTCAGGTTCTCTGTGAACTTACACTAAGAGAAAACAGCAACCTGGTTTCGATAATTCCAAAACAAATCAACTGCTTATTCAAACCAACATTCTTGTCCACGTAAGAAGGTAGTCATTTTTCACTAAGGACAAAGTCACAGGAGGGAAAAGGAGACAGGTGACACCCAGCCCATGATGTCCCAGCCTGCTAGCTCTCAGATACAATTATTTTCCTATGGATTTGGAAGACCCACTTCATACATAGCTCCTGGTGTGTTAGGCCTCAGGTTTTCAACAACATAAATGTTTAGTAAAATTTTCACAGAATCATGTGCAACTTGTTCTTAAAAAAAAAAAAAAAAAAGATGCTTAAAACATGGTGTCTTCCAAAAATCCTGAGATAATTTTAGATTGAAAAAATCTAGGCTTGCCAAGGGAATCTGAGAGCTTTTCTATCTTGGTCTCCAATGCTAACCTACGTATTTGTGTGCAAAAATAGAGGAAGATTAGAATCTCAAATGCCAGACTGAAAAGTTGCCACAACAAACCTGAACTCTTCATATGGAGTTTGTTATCTTGTCAGCAAGAAGGCAAATGAGAAAGCAATAAACTAAACTTTTTGCTTTAAAAGATAAAAAGAAAAAAACCTCAAATATGAAATATTCCCTGGACTTGTAAATGAAAAGGATTTTTGAAAAAACCAGAGGCTATTGTGAAGACACTGTGAAAAGAA
Source organism: Cheirogaleus major (assembly GCA_963574435.1). Classification (NCBI taxonomy): domain Eukaryota; kingdom Metazoa; phylum Chordata; class Mammalia; order Primates; family Cheirogaleidae; genus Cheirogaleus; species Cheirogaleus major. The sequence goes on along the minus strand of CAUYPO010038013.1, from coordinate 9,747 downwards.
AACACTGTGCTATTTTCAAGAAACTTGAAAACACCTAAACATGCACAAAATCTAAATATGAAATTTGTAAGTAGCCCTTACAACACATGCTTAGAACTGTAGGTCTAAAATACAATAAAATAATAAAGTTTTAGCTTATTCAATAAATTGGAACAATGACTAGCCATTTGGAAAATATTTCATACCTTAAACCAAAAATGAATTTTAAGTGGATTAAATACCTAAAAGTAAAAAAATAAAACTATGGAATGATGAGAAGCAAACATGGATGGAATTTTTTTATAACACTGGGACACAGAAAAATTTTCCAAACATGTCAACAAAGGAAAAAAAAAATACTGTGTATTTTTAAAACTGAATGTTATCTTTGACCCCATTTGTAAATTTATCCTAAGAAAATAAACCAGACGAATCCTCTTGGTAGAATTGTTTACCTTGTGACAAACTGGAACCAATCTAAACGTTCATCAGTAGAGCTTGGTTAAATTATATACTATAAAGTCCATAAAAGTGACAATACATATCTGTATTTATTATCACCAAAATGTTCGCAGTGGTTGTCACTGAGTGGTAAACTGGCAGGCGACTGTCATTTTCTTGCTTATACTTTTTTGTGTTGTCTTGAGTGTTTTACAAGGAGAGGAGAAAGAATTGCTTTTATAATGGGGATGAGGTGCTATTTTTCAACTGGGGGCCCCCCAGACGGAGTCTTTATCTGGCAAATTTTGTAAAAAAAAAAAAAAAAAAGTATGAACACAATTCTTATCACGCCAAGCAGGCGTGCTCCTTCCCTCGCGCGGCGCGGAGCAGAAAGACACACACCTGGCCCTGCGCTCGCCCCACGGGCGCGGGTTCTCCCCCCGGCCCGGCCCGGCCCGCCCCGGTCCCCGCGGACCCTCCCTCGGCCCCACTGCGCCAGCGGGCTCGCCAGGGCTGGAAACCGCGTCCCCGGCAGCTCGGCACCGGGGGAAGGTGCGTGACGGCCGCCGCCCCGCCAGCCCCGGCGGACCCCGCCGCCAACCGCCCACAGGCCGCCGTGCCCCTGCGGGCTTCCGGGAGCGGGTCCCGGCGCCAGCGCGACCTCCCGGGCCCCGGCGGTGCGAGGGAGCGCGCCCGGCCCCCGCCCGCCCGGTGCCGACCCGCCCCTCTCGTCCGGCGTCCGCGGGGTCCCCGCCGCCGCGCCCCCCGTCCCGGGCGCGCGCCAGAAGGCCCCTCCGGGCTTCCGTCCGCCCGGCCAGCGCCCGCGGAGCGCGGCGTCCTCCACAGCGGGCGGGCGAGGGGCGGGAGCCCGCAGTCCCGCACCCGGCGGCCCCGAGCCGAGCGGCGCCGCGCGAGCCCGGCCCGCCGCCAACCCCGGCCGCGGCCAGCCCGCCCGCCCGCACCCACCCGAGCCCGCCTGCGCCCGCGCCCGCGCCCGCTCCTCACCTGCGATGCGCCCCGGCCGCCAGCGCACCGCCCTGGACCGGCTGTGTACACCGGAAGTGACGTCGCGGGGCCGGCCCCGCCCCCGCCCCGGGCGGACGCCGGGTGGCTGCGGATCCCGTGGTCTGAGTGGACCCTCCCCTCGCAGGAGCCGGGAGGCGGGGGCGCCCCAAGGCCTCTTCCCCTGAGAACCGGGGACCTCCGCGTGAGGTGGCCGGGGCGGGGGTTGAGGACTGGCGGCGGGACAGAGCCTGCGGGACCACAGAGCCTCCACCAGGACCGGGCTTCCAGGCCGGAGAGGTCGGCCGCGTCCTCACGGATTTGTTATCGAAGTTGCTCACTGAAATATGGAGCGCGTGTAGATGCCAGGCCCTGACGGGCGCGGTAGTTACCGGACGGTGCTCTTACCCTCATGGGTGTATTCTCCAGTGGTTGAAGCACAATACAGTTGTCACCAATGCGTGATACTGTCGTGCCCATTGTGACAAGTGGTAGGAGGGGAAAGTGGAAGAGGGAGGGAGGGAGTCCCCTGACCTAGTGAAGGAGGATGACCAGGGAATTCTTCCCCCAGGAAAAGAGCAGGAGCTGAGGGCTGAGGTCCCAAAGAGGAGAAGGAAAAGAAAACAAAACTGGAGGAGGAAGGAAAAGAAATGACAGCGGAAGAAACAGCAGGTATTTTCAACTGTCTTGTTTTCAACAAATCAGGGTGGCGAGAAGTTACATCTGACCTGAGAGTATTGCAAAACCATTTTAAGCAAGAGGTGATTTGACCATACCTGTGGCTTTAAAGGGATTATCCCGGCTACGATGTGGGTAAGGACTGGGGAGGACAGGCAAGAGTGGATTTGTACACCCACGTTCATAGCTGCACTATTCGTAATAGTCAAAAGGTGGAAGCAATCAATGTCCATCCACAGATGAACGGGTAAACAAAACGTTGTATGTCCATACAATGGAATACTATTTAGCCTTCAACAGGAAGGAAATTCTGACACATGCTACAAATGAATGAGCCTTAAAGACCTTATGCCAAATGAAAAAAAGCCAGTCAGAAAGACAAATGTTCTGTGATTCCAGTTACATAAGGTACCCAAAGTGGTCAAAAATATAGAGACAGAAAGTAGAATGGGCAGTTGCCAGGGACTAGAAGAAGGGAAGAATAGATAATTAGTGTTTATTGGGTACAGTTTCACTTGGGGAAGATGAAAGGTTCTGGTGATGGTTGCGTAACAATGTGAATGTACTTAAAGCCACCTTTAGAAATGTTAAAGTGGGTTGGGCTTGGTGGCTCACACCTGTAATCCCAGCATTTTGGAAGGCCAAGGCAGGAGGATCACTTGAGCCCAGGAGTTCAAGACCTGCCTGGGCAACAGAATGAGACCCGTCTCTAAAAAAAGAAAGAAAGAGACCAACCGAGGATACAGGAGAGAGATGATCTGGTTCATCTTGTGAGGTTCTGAAGAGGCCAGAGGGAGGGGATCTAAAATGCTTGATGGTGGGTTTACCTCAGACTGCAGCAGAAAATGAAGGGAGCTTGGGGATGGAAGTATGAGGAGAGTGGGAGAGGTCTGAAAGCAAAAAGGTGAGCGGGCAGGAGAAATGAAAAAGGTGAGTGGGCAGGAGAAATGTCGTAGAATTTCCCAGTAGTACTGAGGATTCGTTGCAGGTTGATAACCATCAAATCAGAGTAGACCTCTCCCTCCTGTTAAGTGACTTGCCCCTGCAGCTTCTAGGTAAAAGTGAAGAAGGTGGAGCAAAGATTCATGGGGGGCAGGGCACAGTGGCTCACACCTTGGGCTCACACCAAGGTGGGAGGACCCCTTGAGGTCAGGAGTTTGAGACCAGCCTGGACAACATAGCAAGATCCCATCTCTACAAAAAATACAAAACCTAGCTGGGTGTGGTTGTATGCACCTATAGTCCCAGCTACTCAGGATTGCGTGAGCCCATGAGTTTGAGGCTGCAGGGAGCTATGATGATGCCACTGCACTCTAACCTTGGCAACAGAGCAAGATCCTATCTCAAAATAAATAAATAAATAAAGGATTTATCAGGATAGAGTAAGAGAGAGAGGGGCAAGAGTGTCACTGATACCATTGGCTGTGGATCCCAAGCTATAGAAAAAAGGATGTGAAGTAGAGGAGGACAGCTAGCTTGGAGGAAGTGTCCCTGGGTCATCTGGTGTCATCTTGCCTATGTAGGCTGGAAAAGGGGCCAGGGATAATGGTGCCAGGCTTTTGAGTGGGCCAACTGTGGCTCCTGCAGTCTCAGAACAAGCCCATCTCTTACTCAGAGGCCCTCCTAGGTCTTGCTGTAGGCCACAGAATCCTCCAGTGACCACACCCGGAAGCACCTGGTAAATACCAGATGGGACTTCAATGCGGCCTTTTTCCCATGTGGCAGGCTCCAACCTGCCTACCTAACCAGTGCTGCTCACTTCACTCCAGACCTCATGGTCCCAGAGTAATATGCTGGAAACTGCCTGTGTCCCCACCATTTGGGCCCCTTCCATAGGCTTCAATCTGGGGCCGGGAGATCCTGGAGACCCACTCAGCCATACATGCTGTCCTGAGCTCAGTGTGAACATTGTCAAACTTGGGGTCCCTTTGGTGGCCTCTGTGGCATTCTGGGCACCAGACTCTGTTGGATCTCTTAGGCTTACCTGAGAACATTTTGTATTGTGGACATTCCAAGTCTTGTTTTGAGTCCATCTGCAGATATTATACTCAAGCCCCATAGGTTCAAATTATTAATGTTTGTTTTCATTCATCAAACACATACATATATGGAGAAGGAGGGAAAAAACACCCATGTACCCACCACGGTACATGGTTTGAGACATTTGTCACTTCATGTTATCTCTTTATTCTAAGCTCCTTGCACCAAAGTGCTAAGAAAAAATGATGGAGCCCACAGGGCTAGAGATGGGGGCCAGGCCCGGCGGGAGCCCTCAGAAGCTTCAGTCTCCCAGCTCTGCAGAGAGGTCTGTGAATTGGAGCCTCAATGTTCACACACGGAGGGGACGGTGCCTCAGAAGCCACCACACCTACACCCTCGATTTGCTGTTTAGGAGGCCAAGGTCAAGGCCAGGGAACAGGGTCTCTCCCTGAATCCACTGGGCCGCTGTGTATCTGCTTAGAGGCAGATCCCGTGGAAGGGGCGAGAGCCTCCAAGGTTGTTTCCTGTGACAAATAAGAAGGAAGCTTCAGGAGCAACTCGGTGACTGAAGAGCCCGAGTGAACACATGCTGCACTAGTGAGTTGTGCCACAGTGATGCACCTTGACCTTGGCGGGGGCTGGCTCCCCTTGCTGAGAAGAAAAGCAGATTTGCCGTGGCTGGCTTTTCTGACGGCTTCACATTCCTGACGTCAGCCAAGCTGCAGGATCAGAACATCCCCCTTAGAGGGGTTTCTAAGGGATTACAGCACTGATTTTCTTAAGCAGCCGGAGTTATTACTGTTGGCTCGTGCATGCTCCACGGCAGTAAAAGCCAGGGCTTCTAGGCTGGGCTCTTACGTGATAGTTTTAGTGGAATGTGTGAAAGAAGAGCCTTCAGGGAAGGGGTTTTCACAGCCAAGTGTTCTCCGCGATGGGGTTGAGTCTGGACAGAGTAACTTTTCTGCTTCACCTTATCGGTCTCCTTTGGGCAGGAAGTGAAAGCTGCAATATGGGTGCGAGCCCCGGGAAGGGCAGCTGCGTTCTGGAGTCCACAGGAGGTGGGAGCAGGCCTGGAGAGGGCTGCTCAGAGATTCCTGGGTCTATTTGCAACTGGTTGCATCTGCTGGGTATGGACAGGCTGGGGCGAGGCCAGGCCAGTGGCTTAGAGGGACATAGCCCAGGCAGGAACGGGGCTAAGAGCAGCGTGGATTATGTACAGAAGGGGAATCTTCTCCCTCAATCTCCAGATTGCTTCCCTGAGGAAGTCACCCCCTTTCCCCTCCTTTCCCTTTGTGCATAACTATCTGAGTGTCCTGTTGTCATCTCCACCCTGCCCCCCATTGGCTGGAAACAGCTGTGCTGTAGCCAAGAGGCCCTTGTGAGGCAGAGTCATCTGCTTTTGTCTCACCCCCACCTCTAAGATCCCAGGTCACCTTGCACCGTTCTGAGGGTCTGTAGCTGTCCAGGAGCCTGGGAGATGCCCAGTGGGTGTGCTGGACCCCAGGAGTCCTTCCTCTGCAGCTAAAACAAGAGGCCTGGTACTACTATGTTGATTTTTCTGTCTGCAAGGTCCAGAGTAAGGGAGTTTGGGGGTGGGATTGGAAAAACCTAAGATACAGGCAGGAGGAGCTACTGTGGGGCTCCCAGAAGGCTCTCAAGGGCTTGGTGAAGCAAAGGTATGGGGTGTATGTGTGTGTGAAGGGTGACCTGCTGCAGGGACTAGGGACCACAGCAGTGACTGTGCCCACCACACTCATCCTTGGGCTTTGGTCCGGCAAGATGTGTCTCCCAAGCATTGCTAGAGGATAGTCTGCAGAGTTGATTCCATGGTCTTGTAAAGAATTCAGGATTGAACACTTTTTGGAGTTCTGAGCAATTAAACTTATGAGCATCCCTTTAGATTCATAAACCCGCCAGGAGCCAATGCTAAGAGGCATGAGAGATCGTCTTGGGTCTATTTGCTTGAAGATATTAGAACTCTGTCCCCTTTGCTGGGTGTGGTTGGACTTTCCTTTTGGTTATCAAAATGTAATAACCACAACTCCTTGTCACTGAAACAAGAGGGGGTTTATTAGCCCTAACAAAAAAGGCACTGTGGCCATCAGAATGGCTGTCCTTGGCAGCGGTCCTGATGCCCGGGAGTAGCTCGCAGACGGCCCCCCCTGCAGCTTATCTGCCCCCTCCGAGCACAGTGGAAGGAGGACCTGCAGGGCTGAATCTTCATTCCTTCTACACACAGTGCAGCATCCTCCTAACCGACTCTGAAGCTGCCACATGGCTCCACTCGGAGATTTGTTTTACACGTGGTACTCTTAGTACAGGCTAGTCTGGGCGTCTCAATTCAATCTTCAGTTGCGAGCAAGCAGAGATAACAAAGCTGCCACTGGCTGAGTTTCTGGTGGCGATGTGACCAGCCACGTGTGCAACCTGGGGAACTGGTCACCGCCTGGACTCCCTCTCAAGCGGCCTGGGACACCTAACTCCTGTTTGGTGCAGGACCACACATGACAGACTCCCCTTCCCCAGACAGCTGGCTGCTTCTGTGTGGAAGGCAGGGACCCAGGTGTCCCAGCCAGGCCAGAGAGCAGTGTGTGAGTGGCGCATAATGACAGGAGTGTCACCTGCTCCCTACTCACTCCACAGGGAGAGAGCAAGTCAAGGCCCAAACCCCCAGCCTTCTGACACTGCCTGGCACCGCTACGTCCAACCCTAACCCTAACCCAAGCAGTTGCCAAGTACTCGTGCCTTCCATGTAGGGGCAAAGCTGAGCTGAACCAAATAGCATTTTTTAAGCTGAGTGACCAGAAATATTTCGAGAAAGGCTAAGTTTATAAACTAAAACATTTGGCTCTTAACCTACAGTTATATTTCACTGCCATGAAACTCTGCTGGTAGGGTGTAAAATAGTGACCTGTGGTCACTCTACCCTGCAACGGATGAGTCTGGGTCACACAGTGCAGTCCTGAGATAACAATGCGGATCTGTCTCTAAGGGAGCGGATGAAATGGAAAGCCACCTCTGAATTGCCTTAGCTTTGAGCTTCCCACCAGCCGACACTTACAAGAATCACCAAGGTGTTTGGGCTTATTGAAAGGGAGCCAGATGGCCTTAAAAATATATGGAGAAACTCTGAAAGTTAAACATTACCCCTGAGAAAGCCTGTCAGATGAGCGAGAAGAAATGAGATTACTTCTTGCAAATTTTCTGTGATTTCACAAAATGAGCAATTTTGTTTCCACTCCTGCACTGGCACGGTTACAGGCAAATGCATGAAAATCATGAGTCCAGAAAGTTTCTCACAAGCTTGGCCGGCTCCTAAAAGGGCCTCTGGTCAGAGGACTCTATAAGTTGTTTGAAAGCGTGACCTTATGGGCCTCTTCCTCCAGGAAGCCTTCTCTGAAATCTCCAGCTCTGCAGATTTCCAGTCATAGTATGTGTTGCATCTGACAAAACTATAGTTCTGCCCCTTCTGGACTGAGAGCTTGGACAATATTCATGTCACACTCTGCTGTATCTCCAGTATCTGGTGCTGTAGATGGCAAACAGCAGGGCAGGTGTTTACAGAATGACCTGCTCATTTATTCAACAAGTTTCTGAGCCACTACTATGGGCCAAGGCACAGTGCCAGGTATCGGAGATGGAGGTAAATAAGACAAAAGTGGTCCCCATGCATGGTCACGTGGTGGGGAAGACAAACTGGAACAAACACAAATGACAAAGAGAAACGACATAAACAGACAAGCACAATTAGGACATACTACAGTGAGGAAGAAGAATAGAACATCAGTGTCTATTGCTAGCAGACCATAACACGTTCTGAAAGGTTCCAGAAGGCATCCTGAAAACATAACTGTTTAAACTGACATTAGAAGAACGAGAAGCAATTAGTTGGGGAAAGGCCTCCAGGTAGAAGGAGCTCTCTGTGCAAAGGCTCCAAAGCAAGGCATTTGGCTCATTTTTTTTTTTTTTAATTTTTTATTACTTTTTTTTAGACAGAGTCTCACTCTGTTGCCTGGGCTAGAGTGCCATGGCATCAGCCTAGCTCACAGCAACCTCAAACTCCTGGGCTCAAGCGATCCTCCTGCCTCAGCCTCCCGAGTAGCTGGGACTACAGCCATGCGCCACCATGCCCGGCTAATTTTTTTCTATATATTTTTAGTTGGTCAATTAATTTCTTTCTATTTTTAGTAGAGACGGGGTCTAACTCTTTCTCAAGCTGGTTTCGAACTCCTGACCTTGAGTGATCCGCCCGCCTTGGCCTCCCAGAGTGCTAGGATTACAAGCATGTGCCACTGCGCCCGGCCCATTTGGCTCATTTTAGGGACTGCGAGGAGGCCAGGGGAGTTCCCCAGGGACCAAATCATACAAGGCAGGCTGCTGGGAAGAACTGAACTCTTTCTTAAGAGAAACAGAAGTCCCCAAATGGTTTGAGGCAAAAATTTGCGCTTCAATAGCACTTGAGGGGCAGGGGAGGCAGCCGGGTGCTCAGGTCTGTGTGAGGTATCAGAGTGGCAAAGCAATGGAGAGAACCCAAGCTCCCCTTCCACATATCTTTCTTGTATATCGAGGTGTAATTTGCACAAGGTGTACAAATCTTGAGTGCATAGTTCAAATTTGCACTTGTATATACATACTGTACCCACCATCTCAATCAAGAGAGATTTTAGCAGCCCCTCTGAAAAGGTAACTACTATTTTAATCTCTATCACCAAAGATTTAGTTTTGCCTGCTTTGAGTTTCACATGAATGGAATCCTACGGCATACGCTCTTTTTGTGTCTGGCTTCTTTGACTCCTCATGATGTCTGTGAGTCATTTATGTTGTGCAAAGCAAGTTTTTACTTACTTTTATTGTATTCCATCGATAAATATACCACTATCCATCCTACCGTTGTTGGGCATTTGAGTTATTTCCAGGTTTTGGCCATTATGATTTACAACTATAAACATTTTTGTAGATGTCTTTTGGTGGACATATGGCAATCATTTCTATTCGGTATATACCCAAGAGCCGGACTGCTGGTTTACAGGGCGTATATATGTTTAGCTTTAGTAGAGCTGGCCAATTAGTTTTCCCAACTGCTTGTACCCATTTACACTTTCATCATTAAAGTGTAGAAGTTCCAGTTCTTCCACTTCCTCGCCAACACTTGACCTCATGGTCTTTCCAGTTTTAGTCATTTTTGTGGGGGTGGAGTGATATCTCACTGTAGTTTTTTAAATTTGCATTTCTCTGATGACAAAAAGTATCAAGAACCTTTTACATCTTGTTAAGATATCTGAATGTCCTCACTTACTGTCTACTCAAGATTTTAAAACTTGAGTCGCTGGTCCTTTTTTCATTTTTTCTTCCTTCCTGGCAGTATCAAACAGGCACCATTCTTTGTGTATTCTGGATACAAACCCTTCCTTCAATGGCTAATACTAGATATGGTAATTATCTTTGCCCAGTCTGTGGCCTCCACTTTTACTTTCTTGATGTCTTGTTTTTGTTTTTGTTTTTTTGAGACAGAGTCTCACTCTGTTGCCCGGGCTAGAGTGCCATGATGTCAGCCTAGCTCACAGCAACCTCAAACTCCTGGGCTCAGGCGATCCTCCTGTCTCAGCCTCCCGAGTAGCTGAGACTACAGGCATGCGCCACCATGCCCGGCTAATTTTTTATATATAT
>CAUYPO010038007.1:0-22756 GCA_963574435.1 Cheirogaleus major | reverse complement strand
GGATGTGTTATTTTCCCCTCAAAGCCTCAGCTTGCAGCACGCACAGGATGGCCGGGACCTGACAGGGGGAGCCGACCTTGTTGGTGGGGCTGCCCGCACCTTTCCGGTCACCTCTGGGATAGTAGCTGTCACAATGGGGCAGATGAGAAGGGCTGCTCATCTTCTTTACCGCTCTGTGACGAAATGCATGGGTTATGCAGATACGCTGCGTAGCCACGCCCATCACTAGGTCTTATTTTCGGAGTAGGGCTTATATTGCACAAATGCTTAGAAATCCTGCTAGGGCTTATTTTATGGGTAGGTCTTATTTTTGGGGAAACACGGTATCACTGGGGGAGTAAACAGAACAAAGTTCAGGGAGCTCCGTAGAGCAATGGATTAGAGAAATACACAGCAGAATGGATGGATCTCAAGAATCTAGTGCTTGGTGAGGAATGATAAAACAGCATAAGATATATAACACAATAGTATTCATGTAAAATAAAAATATGTGCATACAAGGGAATAATTCACATTCACCAAAGCAATTCAAATAAAAAGGTCAGACTCTAGGGGAGGTGACACTGCCCTTTGAGCAGAGCAGTAAAGGATGGTGACATTTGATAGGCAGTGAGTAGCTGAAGCAGGATGAGTCAAGATAAGGTCAAAATCACCACATCACGTAGGGGCCAGGATGTAGTCTAGTTTAGCTAGAGTCTAGGGCCCCCAACAGCTGTGGTCATATCCCTGAGGACCTAGGAGGCTTGAATGAGGCATTGACACCTCGCTTAGCAGGCAATAGGGAGCTCTTGGAGGTGTGTGCACAGGAGCTGACAACATTGCAGAGGTTCAGGAGCATACAACTATGAGTCACACTAGCCATGGACAGAAACAATGTCAGAGAGGGGACCAATAAGGAGACAACACTGCCACCTTTGGGGAGGAAGCTTAGGGGCCAGATCTCATGCACCTGCAGAGGGGATGGAAATGAGGGGAAGGGACATTGCAGCAGGACATTGATCCCTGACCAGCAGGAAGAGGAAGGGCAGGGAAGGCTGGGGCACCATAGATTGTCATGAGACCCACACATGCTTCTGTCTCTCCACCCTTGACCCATGCCACTGTCTGGCTTTGTGGGGACCAGTGTGGAGCCCGAGGAAGCAGCAGCTGTATCAGTGCCCACTCCAATCCTGCAAAGGATTTGGAAACTTGAGCGCTGCACACTTCCTGGTTGAGTCCAGGTATTTACAGTGCAGGGCTCTCCAAGCTCTGATCAAGTCAGGGGAACCAGAAAGGCAATTCCTTTGGACTCAGTTCTAAGTCTTCCCTCCATCCCCACCTCTGTATGCACCAATAAACCCTAACGTGATATACTGGGTCCTGCTGACAAGAGCATCCTTTAAAATGACAGTGCTCAATGATGGAATGTTCTGCACATGGCATAGGGATTTCCCGGTAGGAGTGTGTCTAGAGATGACCCACGTGTTCCTTAGCATGCTACATAGTTTGGCAAATTTCTCAGCTGGCCACAAACTTGGAAATGGCTCATCCTGTGAGAATGTCCACCAGCTGCTCCTGAAATGACTAACCCTGGAATTTTAGCAGACCTCCCAATGGCAGCACACAAGCATGCACTGCACAACTCCAGGGGGTGCCCCTTACTTAAGATTTTGTTTTTCTGAAACCTTGAGTCTTATAAGTTCCGTTCCTTGGACAAATCTAGTCAGCCTCCTTGCACTTGGTCAGTCTACCTCTCGCGCTACGCTTGTGCTCGCTTTCCACTTGTGGCTGTTAGAGACGTGTCTGATTGCCACTATTCAAGGGACAGAATCACCTCTCACTCATCTCTACATCCTCCACTACTTTTTCCACCATGACTTCCGTAATAGGTGCAAACTAATTATTTTCAGCATGAGCATTTTCTAGAGCACAGTAGGTATGGCAGGCAGCCAAAGCCATCAATGCCAATGCTCAGCAGAAAAAGTTTATTAGGTCACTCTGTGAAAACAGCACACTGCTGAGGACCAGAGAGCACTGGAAAAAGTCTCTCCTCTTCTCTGAATTGTTAGTGGCTGGGATAGCAAGCACATCCACATCCTTGGGTCTTTAAAGATATTGTTTATAGAAATAGGAAGATAACTGGATCTGGATAGTTTCATCCAAAGACAAAATCTCTCAAAAAGTAGGATGGAAAGCAGTGGAGAGAAAGCAGGGTTTGGAGACAGTTTGTTCCACCATTTACTAGCTGTGCGATCTTGGGCAATTTCTAAGCATCTCTGATACATACTTTCTCCATACGTAAAATGAAGAAAGTTCCCAGGGTTGATGTGAAAAATAAGTGAGATCTTATATATAAAGTATAGGGCACAATGCTTGGCATATGGTAGGTATTATGCATTTTCCAAAAAGACAATGTTCTTACACATTGACATTGGGTACAGAAACTATGAACTGAACCATTGGATACAATCTCCAAAACCTTGTCTTCTCTGACTACTGAGCAACTTAGATTCCACTGGCAGTCAAGGTCAAACAACATCAGAGGAGCCTTGTGCAACACAGGAAACCTGAGTGTGTAGACAGCTCTCCAGTGTTTCCAACATTGGCTCAGCTCCAAACTCAACTTCAGTAGAAGCGAAACTGCAGTCTGCTTTATCTGAGTTCAGCAGCAAGAGATTGTGCAAATTGAAACAATTTGGAGTCAGAAAGCAAAATGCAATTGTAAGACATAAATATTTATAATAAAATTTAAAACTGTATCAAAATGTAAACATGATGGCACTCAGAGAAAATAACTGCATAGAAAAAACAATCTCATAAAGCATACGGAATTTCTAAAAGCAGCCAAGCCAAGACCCAAGCTGGAGAAACATGAATGACCTCACCAGTACTGGTCTGCACCAGGTCACTACTGAGAACTGTGAGTGCCTGCTGTTTATGTGTCAGAACCCCAATGCCATGGAAAAAGAAAATATACCTTAATTCCACTGGTCATATCAGCACAAGAATTTACTGATGTTTCTTTAAAAGACATCTTCTGCTTAAAATGTCAGCTCAACCTACGTTGTCTGCCTGCAGAGAAACTCAAATTGCTTCCTTGCCATTCACAGAAAAAAATGTTCATTCCAGATGTGTTTAATGACTTAACTTTATTCTTTTTAGATGAAACATTGGAAGGTAAGGAAGAACATGTGGAAACTGTATTATAGAAGGCAAATAAGTTGATCTTAAAATAAAGTGCAATCAATCCATGCATGCTGCCCACCTGTCTTCTCAGGAGCCCACCTGAGACATCAAATGACCCTTTTGCCCTGTGGGCACCATACCTTGGTAGAGCAGGTTGGCTGGGGGGTGATTAGCGCCAGCCACTTTGGAAGGCATTTCTGCTTCATAGCCTGCTGGCAAGTTGTCCAAAGCAGCACTGGAGTGTCTGGTGGAGCCCAGCCACAGGTACACATCGACTTTTGCCTGCACCGACCAACCAGTGGACCGTTTTCCAGGAAGCTGGGGAAAGGTTACAAGGAAGACTTCCTGTTAGTAGTAGACAATTACGGGCTTCACTCCTTGAGAAAAGAGGTCCTTCCTGGAGACACACTTGGAGGTATGTTCAGAGAGCAGTTCTCAAGGGCTCTTCTCAAATCAAAATGAGAGCAATGGTCCCAGTTGCCTCAATTCATAACTCCAGAAGAGGATCCATGTCTAGTGGGACCTGAAGCTTAATCATGCATTGTGATAAGCAATTCAAGCCCTGGATCATTTAAACATAAGAGGTAGATGTGTTTATTGTCCCCGTTTTCTAGGTGAGGAAAATCTGGCTCAGAGAGATGAAATAAGTTACCTAAGATCACTCCGTTTTTGACAGAGCCAAGACTCAAGCCCAGAAGAGATGATTCCAAATCTACACTATTGACTCTGAACCCCTTAGACTACCCTTTCATGACACTGAGCTGAAATCTCCTTCCAGAAACTTTCAACGGCCTGGAGTTCCAACCTGAGTTCCTACTTCTTTGCCTCATTCAGAAGAAACCCAAGAGGTCTTCTATAAGTCAGGCCTTCATGTGATTGATCCTACCTGGCCTACCGCGTTTTTCTTCCTGGCTAACCACCTATAATTCCCTCATCCCTTCCTCATGCAGTGTGGTTGGTTTCTGATTCCCTTACTACCCTACTATCTCTCCTTTGAATGTGCTCAGATTTGTGCATATATATTTGTTTGAATTTCTATGCTTATGTTTGTATTAGTGTGTGTGCTATGAGTGTGTACGAGGAGTGTGTGCATGTTCACAAGTGTGTGCATATGTATACGTTTGTGCATGTGTATGTGAGGGGGCATGTATTCTCAGTATCTGAAGGACACAACTCAATGCAGACAGTGTGGCTCATTTGTTTCTCAGTCACCAGGATTAGAGGACTGTCTGCCCACAGCCAAGGAGTCCCAGGCCCTGGTTGCATTCAGGATCGCTGGCAAGGCCATCGTCCCAAGAGTAGCTATGGCACTTTGAGACACTGCTACTTCTCCAGATTTTGTTGACTCTTCTAAGTGCCTCCTCTTAGTGTTTCTTAGAATTCCCTATCAGTACTTTCCTCTTTCTTCTGCACCACTTCCTTTCCATAGAGGATCACAAAATCCTAATATGAAAGGCCAGAACTTGCTCTGACAATTTTCAAGTCCCTTGTGGAGAGCCTCTGAATCCAAAATTGAGGATGGCTGTTTGCCTTTCAGGCCTGCTCTGTGGGTTCCATAAACAGATTTTGAGCAACTCAATTTAGCAACTACTGCAAGTGCGGCCGGGCCCTTGCGGAGGGAGTGGGGGCAGGAGGCTGTGGAGTGACTAAGACTCAGCCCTGGCCCTCCCTCCAAAGCTCACGAGGAGGCCGACTTGCATTCACTTACTCAAATGCAAAGACAGCGCTGAGGGAGCAGAGAAGTAGCAGCGGGTATTTCTATCCTTTTTTTAAGATTCAAATATTCACCTGGGTTTTCATCCCAGAAAGAGAGGAAAGAGGAAAGTGCATAAGCAAAGATTTGGGTAGTATGAGCTAATGTATTTAGTGAGTGCTTACTCCGCGCTAAGAGCTTTCAAAAAAGAAGAAATAACAACCAGTGAGTATGACCGAGGATGACACAGACAGGGCTGAAGAATCTTGTTCAGTATGTGGAGGTGTTGACATTTTATTCTTTAGGGAGTAGAATGCCATCATTTTTTGAGCTCAAAAAATCTAAATAAGGTCATTTTGTTGTTGGTAAAGGCAACCACTCTGTAACCTGTAATTTAAAAAATTATATTAAGACAAATAATCCTTAATCCATCACTTCTCTGATCATAATAGCCAAAATATATTAAGTATTAATACTTATTTAATAAAATAAATATTTATTGAAAGTCTAAGGCTAATTTTTTGCAATAAAAGCAATCTCTCAGCCATTTGTAGACATCACTGGGCCATCAATTCATAAAGGCAGGAATTTTTGTCTGTTGCTTCACAGCGACAGATGTCCCCAAGGCCCGAAAGAGTGCTCAACACCCAGAAAGCATGCGGTAAATATTTGCTGAGTGTTTAGTCTTCATTTACATTTCTAATAACAATGAATTTAGTACATGTTGAACACTTACATTGTTCTAGGCCTTGGTCTAATGTTTCTTCCTTCACACAGAATGCTCTAATACACGCATGTTATTACTAAGTTATACATTATCATTCATCTTCACAATGACTCCATAAAATAGATACTTGAATATGTGTATTTTAAAGGTGAGAAGACAGAGGTTCAGAGAAGTTAAGACAGTTTGTCCAAGGTCACAGAGCAAGGCAGGGTTCGAGCCAGGACTCAAACCCAGCTCTACCTGGCTCCAGTGTTCCTCATATAACGTGTGCGTCTGGATTGCCTGGGCGTCTGGTTAAAGTGTAAACTCTAATTCAGTTGGTCCGGAATAGAGTTTGGGAGTCTGCATTTCTCCCCGTTGACGTTGATCTGGCTTGTCTACGGACCTCAGTTTTAAGTATTTGAGCAGCAAGGCTCTTCACTTACTATACTACATTACCCCACAGGTCTAATATGCCGTGCTTCTTAGAGTAAAACAAAACAACAACAAACAACATCATTCGTTTCTACTGCTGCTAAACTACATGTGTGCATATGAACTCGCAGACCCCCAAACTCAGCTAACATCTTGTGAAAGGGTTCCATAAGGGCCACTGCTGCACTCCTAAGGTTAGCAGCTTGTATATTTCCTTAAAAAATAAACAAACTGAAATTGCTGGAAGATGATGCAGAGTGTCTCACTTAAGCATCCAAGTGGGGTTCACGCAGAATTACTGAGCAATGACCCAGGTGCTTTCAGAACCAGTATCCCCTTTTTAATTTCATGTGCACTTCCATCCTCATGTGTATCTGCCTACCTTTACCTTCCCCACTCTCCTTCCCCTCTCATGTGACCCGGAAGCCTGACCAACCACAGCCAAGGCCTGTCCTTTTGAGAACAGCAAAGGTAGGAAAAAAGAAAACACACCAGAGAAAAATAATTGAATAAAGAAAAAGTGTATCAAAAAGCTATGATCACCCGTGTATGAATGTTGCATGAGACACAATGCTAAAGGCTTAACCTTCCCCAGGCCCCCCACCTTCCACCCACCAGGATCCTGGTGCACCCCACCTGGCTTAAAAGGATGAGGAAGTCTTGGCAAGTCGAGGAAGGAGAGAGAGATGGTAATTCGCACAAACTGTGCTGGAGTTGGTCAACCAGTACTAGTGAGAGGAAGGCTTGTTTGTCTTGCAGAGGATTTACTGTGCAGCAGGACCCAGAAGGGTGCATTTCGCCCACCCCTTCCTGCTGCATCCTAAGAAAGGATGGATAGAAAGCCAGCAGCCTGGAGAAGAAGAGATGGGCTCAGGGATGTGGAGAGAAGATAGGATGGGGACAGAGATGAGAGTAAGAAGAGGTAGGCTCAGCACAGAGAGGCGACTCAAGGAGAAAAGAAAAGGAGGGTTGAGCCCCACATTTGGGGCTCATAGTGCACCCCACCCCTTCCACAGGAAAGGTTTCATTTTCGTAATTAATTTCCTTCCTCACATTTCCAGCCACCAGCAGTAGAGTGGGGATGAGATTAAAAGGGGAAAACCCAGATTTTTTGGATGGTGGGCTGAGCTGAGTTCTGCAAATTCTGCTCCATCATTTTTAGTAGCACTATGAATATATTTAAATTAGAGATAAAGAAAGATCATGGAACCAGGGACCATGAAATCCCAAGTGCGGTTACAGATCAACCGTTACTTAGCCACAAGACTACCACCTTTGTTTCCTCTGGATTAATATTCCCCATACTAGGTCTCTAAGAACAGGAGTCTCCTAAAACATCTAACTAGCTATTTTGGCTGAATAAACCTGGTATACATGGGTTTAAAAAGTCAAAGATGTTTCCCAACTGCAGGACTTCTTAGAACCAGAACACTGGTTAATGGCTCCTGTGAAACTCCAAGAGTTTCCGAGGGTACAAATGCAACCTCCTAAATGTATTTGAACATGGGGCATTTATAGAGCCACTCAAAGGACAGCTGCTTTCTAGCATAAACTTTAAGAAAACTCTGGCATAAAGAGTTTAGAGATTTCCATTCTATGTTTTTTCCCTACCTTCTATTTCCCAGCTAGGAGACCGGAGTCAGCAGCAGGTGAGAGTAGTCTCCCTGGTGCAGCCCTTGCTTTTTTCAGACTTACCAATTCAGTGAGGAGAAAGGGGCATAAAGGGAGGTGGTGGGTATGAGCAACTTTAAAATCAGGGGTGACAATCAAAACAGGAATGAAAATAGTTTTGCTGAATCATCTTATCAATACCTTTCATCAGGTTGGCATAATGGAATTCAACACGATTTAGAAAGCTGTTGCCCAAAGCAACGCCAATGGTGAAAAGAGTATATAGATAAAGAGGTAAACCGAGGCTTACAGATGCATTGATAAAGGTAACATACAAAGGCTGGATGCCGCAGGGCAAAAGTTCTGCATTCTCAGTTACGTTTATCCTCTGGCTTTATTTGACAACTGTTCTTCGTTCTAATTTTAAATAGTGCTGGGATACATCAAAATATTTAGGAGCGAGTAATGTTATACCAGGGTTTTTTTTTTTTTTAGTATTTTTAGCACAGGGCCTTTGGAAATGATTTGCTATTTTTAAGACAAATGTGTCTTGCCTCCCTAGCATTCCTTGAATGGAGAAAGTTAAAGAAAATCCTTGATGATTGTAGTGAATGACTTGGGTGAAAATAATTTCTTTTTTCAGTTACAGTTTTACAGCAGTGGTTTTAAAAATAATTTTACAGACATGACAGAAAATAGCATGCAAAGTCCCAAACAGCTTACTGGATATGAAGGGGACACACAGCTATGTCAATGATCTCTGTGAAGTTGGATGTCCAGTTGTGTGACAGCTAACATTTATTAAGTGATCACTCTGGGTGGGGTCAACTAGCACAACTATGTGTTCTTTGTTTGCATTTATTCACTGAATCATCACAACCATCTCCATTTAATGGGTGAACAATGGGATGAATATTCTTTATCCATCTGAAGGTTGAGGAATGTTAAGTAACTTGCTCAAGGTCATGCAGCTAATAAATATTGGCCCTGGAATTCTCTTATGGGTTGAATTGTGGTGCCCCAAGATTCATATGTTGAAGTTCTAATCCCCAATACCCAGAATGTGACCTTATTTGGAAATAGGGTCAATGCAGAGGTAATTTGTTAAGTTAAAATGACATTGTACTGGATTAGATGGTCCCTTAATCCAATATGACTGGTGTCATAAAAAGAATGCCATGTGAAGAGACAGACAATAAAATAATAAATAAAATACTCGGGGTCTCCAAGAAAGGTTCAGATCTGGAGCTAGAGATAGTAGAATCCACCTAGAGATGTATGTCTATGAGGGCCACTCTTGAGGCATCTGGGGACCCTGTCTTCATGAAGGCAGGACCCTGAAGTTGAAAAGACATATATTTCCACAATTTTAAAGTTGCCAGGAATCCTGAACTAGCAGGTCTGTTCCTCTTGTAATTTTCTTTGAAACTATTTTTAAAATATAGGTGAACTCATGTGAAAAGATACCAGGGACAAACTACACAAGAGAAAAGGTAGTGAAGAAACAAATAGAAAAATGTTCATTCTTATTAGTAATCAAAGTAAAAATTAAAGTTATCTTGAGGTACCCCCAAGATGAAAAAGAAACTTCTATGTGTACAGTGATGTAACCATTGGAAAAGATTCTGCCTCAAGCTGGTCTCCTGAAGCACAATTCAAATCAAGAGGGGGCAAGATGCTCTGAGTGTCCTCATACCTTTGAAGGCATCTGGCAAGAGTCGAGACACAAACATACACTAGAAATTCTGAGCCACTCCGGAAAAACAGGAATCTTCCTTCATTTAGTCAAAAAATGGCGCAGACTTACTTTGAGGAAGTGAGTTTTCATCTTGCCGCAGTGTTTGCCCATCTGCTCCGCGATGGGGGAGTAGAGCAGGTCTTTGGAGGGGATGCGGGCATATGCCACCCTCTTGTTGTTGCTGAGCATCCAGATGAAGACATCAGGAATGGTGTGCTGGGGCTACGGGAACAGAGGGGAAGGGGATTTGATAGGTTAGTACCAAATGAATGCACTTCCAGAGTTTTGTTATCGTGGAACAGTCCCTCTTCTGGAAAACAAATTCTGTGACTGAAACTATGCGGGTACTTAAACATCTATGCAATCAAGCAAGTTAAGTGCAGCTTCCTTGAGTAAAGAGTCTTTGGCCACGAATTGAAAGTACGTATAAACTCACATGCCAAACGGCTCCTTGTGCTATGAGGACATGCAAGTTGGACCCATGATTCGGCTGGCGTCTTTGGTGGCCTGCTTTTCTCTATCTGTACACTTCCCATGGATTTTTTTTTAACCAAACTTGTAATAATGATCTATCTTCAAGCCCTAGACCTCCTCAGAGCCAGGTAACATTTCCAGAATATTCCAATGAAAAAGCAAAAACAAAAATCCATGAATGACTTTCTACTTGCTCTTAAGAAAGGGAAAGTAATTCTACAAGGAACTTTATACCTATCATATGATTTTCAAGTATGTTAGCCCCATTTTAGGTGGTTATTCAGGAGAAACTTGACTAAATTGCATAGGAAATTGGACTTTAAAGTTGAGCTAATCAGGATAGGAAGTGCAAAATTCCATGCCAAGTAGCCCATTATGTTATGAGTGTTTGAAATGCACATTTCTGAACCAATATAACTAACAAAACAAAAGGAGATATATTACTATAAAGTTGGTTGTGACATTCCTGAGCTGGAAGCAGATGCTCTGTCTTTCCAATCTCTAATGCTCAGGTATAATTGGTACCCAAAGGGGGCATCCTTTCTCTCTTGACACGGAAACAGAGACACAAGGATGGAGATTTTCCTGGACAAGGGTTGCTCAGTCACAGACTTGAGCCCTGTTGCCTGGTTTGAACCTTCTGCGTGCTTATTAAAATTCCCACATCTAATCACTGCCTGTGTCGCTGCTTATTACGCCTCTAGGGAGTGACTGATTTGCGACAAGAATTACGACTTTCAAGAACAACAGAAGCAGTACATTTGTACCTCTCCCTGAAATCTTCCCACACAAATCTCTGTTTAAGAGGTTTCTACACATTTACAAGCTTCAGTATCTGACAGAGCAAATATGAGGGCCTTTTTTTCCAGATCATTCTAGAAGTCACCAGAAGACACTGTTGACAACTCATTTTTAAATGAGAATCTGTTTTGACCTTTACTGGACATGAATTTAAATCCTCTTATAGTTGAAAACCTATCAAAGTTACTGTGCTTATCTTGACTTCACTTGAGTCCATTAGGGAATATGCTTTTTATTTTGCTGAATACTCAGGCTTTGTGAAAAATCAATAAAGCTGCAGATGTTTGTCTTAATTTAAAAATCTCTTCTCTCACCCCTAAACTAATAGTGCCTGCTCAGCTCAGCAAGGCTAGGGAGAAAACAATGATCCATCTTTCACCCTTACCAAACTCCCAAACCTCACTAGGAAGACATTCAATCTAATCTCCCAAATGAAGTTTGCCTTTAGAGTAGATTACCTCATCGACAAGAAAGCGGATTTTTTCCACAAAGTTTTGGGCTTCGTGGATCATTTCATCAAGTGATAACTTTTTCTTCTGCTGCTGAAGGATCCCCTTGGCCTCCTTGGACATTGCCTCCTAAAACAAGACAAGAGTCAGTGTAGATCTTCCTGGAGATCTGGACAAGTACTGTCCTGTTGCTGAAGAGACTTGAAGGTCCTTATAAGCTCCACACAGAGCCACTCATGCGGACTATTCCTGAGTCTGCCACTTAATGGGAATTTCGTAGGACTGTGGAGGCAGTGAGAGTCATCTCACCTTCGCTTGACAAATGAGAAGCTGAGGCCCAGAAGGGTCAGAGGCTTGTCAAGTTCACATAACTGGTTAGCCAGGCCCTAAACCCAGGTGTGCTGATACCTAACAACAGCTATAATAATAGCAGCTAAAATGTATTGAGCTGTTACTCGGTGCCAGGCCATGTTCTAACCACCGTATTAATCCTTCGTTGCTCCTCCTAACAATCTTACGAGGTAGGTGCTGTTATTCCCATCTTACAGCTGAGGAGATAGTAATGCAGCTAGAGCCAGAGCTGACCCCATCTGAGTCCAGGGTCCTTGTCCTCAATCCCTGCTCTCACCACCCCTTCCCAGAGGTATGGTGGATGCTTCCAGACCAAGAAGACATCATTTGAGGAACACTGCCAGGGAGCTCGGTATGAGTGGTTGGAACATCTGAAAGTGTTTATTTTGATTCATTTGTTCAGCCCACATTTACATGCTTAGGAAAAAAACAAACTTTTTACAGCGACTTCTAAAGTCCTGTGTGAGTTGATCCTGCCTACTGTCTGCTTCGTTTTATGACATTCCTTCCTCACTCACGGTGCCCCAGGCACACTGGTCCTCAGAAGTCCTACACCTAGAACACACCAGGTTTGCTCCATCCTAAGGCTGGTACGCTTAGTGCTTCCTTTTGCTCAAATGTTTTTCCCAGACTCCAAATGGTTGGTGTCTTCTCAACTTACATGCCATCCCTGTATTACATTCCCCCGTGTTTTCCCAATCACCATGGCTTTTTGAAATTTCCTTCATAGTCAGAACCTGTAATCATTTTTATGTACTAGTTGCTTACCTGTCTGTCTTCTATCTTCACCACTAAAATGTAAACTTTACTAGGACAGGGATCTCCTCTGTCTTGCCCTCACCTTGTATTCTCATTGCTTAACAGAGTTCCTGGTGCATAGCAGGTATTAAATAAGTATCTATGGAATGAATGAACCACTCAAGTTCCTCAAGGACAAGCACCAGGTATTTCCAGCTTTGTGTTCCCAGCACAGTGTCTGGCACATCGGAAGCCTTCTGTTGACGTTGATTGGAAGAACCGAATACCTGCTGTCTAGCAAGCACTGTGCTGGGAGCCATGGCCTGAAAGTGGGGGAGGACATAATGCTTCCTTTCCCTGAGACCTTGACATTTTGGTGAACTGAAAGTAATACAGGAAAATAATTAAAATGTGTAAAAGATTGTGCTACTAGGCAAGAGCAAAGCTGATTTCATGGAGGATATGACATTTGGGTTGAGTCTTAAAATGTGAATAGAATTTATCAGACAGAGGGAACAATTACACACAAAGGTGTGTAATCAACAAGGGTTAATCAAAATTGTTGGAGCATAGATATATGGAAGGGACTGATGAGGGGGGAAATTGAGATTCTAGGTTGGAGCCAGACATTGAACAGCCCTGCATATCATGAAAAAAGAATGTGGACTTTATCTTAGGAATTATTGAGAAAATCCAATAATTTTTTAAGCAATAGTGATCTGATCAGGCTTGTGCTTTAGAAAGACTATTCTGGTTGTGGTATGAAAGATAGATTGGCGGAAGACTGCTGTAATAGTCTGGGCCAGAGATGCTAAAGAACTCAGTTTAGGGAGTGGTTCTAGGGAGGAAGAAGTGGAGTCAGTTCCAGAGTCTTTAAGGAGCAGAACTGATAGGACCTGGGGTCAACCTGACCGTTGAAGTTGAGTGATAAAAAGTCTGCACTGTCTGATTGGAGCAGTAAGCATAGCTGGCAGTGCCAACACAAAATGTGGAACAAGTTTAGATAAGGTGATGGATTCGGTAAGATATGTATTGTCTGAGGTGATGTGAGCCAAGCATAGAGATGTCCACCACGAGGTCGGAGATACAGGTCTACAGACGAGGAAGGAAGCCTTTCAATACACAGATATTGAAATTGTGGGCTTGTTTAGGCTAGGGACTGGCAGAAAATGCAAAGACAGAGAACTGTGCAGAGAACATGTCGTGGAGGGACACTGCAGAGACAGCACTTCAGTGCTCAGGAGGAACCAGCACAGGAGGAAGGTCTTACAGATGGTGGGAATCTGGCCTCCCCTAAATATTCTGAAGGACAGAAAGGAAATATTCTGGAAAGAAGGATGAATGAGGCATTAGGAGACTTGTGTTTTAGCTTCTGGACTACGACTAACTAGCTGTGACCTTTAGAAAATCTGTTAATCCCTCTGAGTCCCACTCATATCTTTAAAAGGTCCCTGAGAAGTCAAATGTTGAGTAATTTTCTTTGCAGAATTGTCATGGCATCACACAAAATGTCCCTTGGTGCCATTGCTGGAACTGGAGTTACAGGTGAGATAATTCAGGGTCTGACTTGGTCTGGCATTTCCAGTCGGAATTCGCTGAACAAGGACTGAGCATCTACAAGGCACCCAACATGTGCAGGTCTCCAGGACACAGAGGGGTATCAACTACTTCCCTGTTCTCAAGAAGTGCTTACAACTTTCAACACAACACTTAATGGGAGGAACCTAAGGACAGGGAGAATAGTTATTTCTTTTGGTTTCTTGGCTTGTGGGGCAGATGGCCCAGTGAGTTTATGGTCTTTGCAAAATATAAGGATCAAGAAAATGAGCCCTGGGAAACTCAATCAGAATAGAAAGTAGGACCTGTGGGCTTGTAGCTCACCTTTGTAAACTTTCAATAAATGCTAGTTCCTTTCCGACTCAACATATATGCCTTTCTCACTCTTGTCTCTACATCACACAAATGTATGACCTTAAAACCTTAACCTCATCTGGTCTATGACCTATGCATCATGCATGAGGTTTATTTTTAAAGCACATGCTTTAACTGTGTCCAAACTATAAATAGATTTCCACATACCAATTCCTGCCAACAGAGTGTAAGTCGTTTCTTATCTAAAGTGGTTTGGTTCGACATCTTGGGCTTCTTTTCTGCTTCAGAGATAAAGGCACTATAAAAGAAAAATAACAATTTTGAAACCTACTTAGTGAAAATCCATTTATATAATTCCAGAGATTTGCAAATACACTTTCTACAATACAATGGAAAGCTGAGGAAGCCATAGAAACAAGATTTTTAATTTAGGATTAAGCAATGACGTTCCAACTTTTCTAAGAGATAAAATGAGAATTGGAAATGATGCCCAGATCCAACATTAGTTCTGGGAAATACATGTTTCTCTGTGTTAGTTTTTTTTCAGTACATATCCATTATGATTGCTATTAAAATTCTTTTTTTTTTTTAAGACAAAGTCTTGCTTTGTCAGCCTGGATAGAGTGCAGTGGTGTCATCGTAGCTCACTACAACCTCAAATTTCTGAGCTCAAGTGATCCTCCTGCCTCAGCCTCCCAAGTAGCTGAGACTGTAAGGCACACATCATCATGACCAGCTAATTTTTTTTTTTCTACTTTTGGTAGAGACAGAGTCTTGCTCTTACTCAGGCTGGTCTTGAACTCCTGACTTTAAGCAATCTCCCACTGTGGCCTCCCAGAGTGCTAGGATTATAGGTTTGAGGCCAATCTCTAAAATTCTTAACAAAGAAAACAATAATGCAGTTTTCCTTCATCTTACAAATTTAACACACATCAAAAGTTTCCAAAAAGTTGTATGTAAAGCAAATATTTTAGATTGCATACCAAAATATGTCCCCACATTTTGAAAAATGGACTGAATAGTAACATTTTTTGGAAATGAAGTTAAAAATGTGTTCAATAGGAAAACAGTAAAGATTATGACTACAATTCAAGAAGAAGAAATATAAACAGCCAAAAAACTTGAGGAAATAAGATATTGTCCTCATTAATGATAACTTAAATGCCAATTAAAATCAGTACCATTTCACTCATAAGAAATGAGTAATATTCAAGTTTGGTGAAGATGTGGGGAGATAGTTACTCTTCTATACTATTGTTGCCGTGTGTAATTTGTTACAATGTTTTAGAGGCTATTAGACAGCACCTATCAAAATTTAAATATGTACATAATTTGACTCAAAAATTATACTAGATTTCTTATCCCTCAAAAATAACTGAACAATTTGGCAAGAATAAGCTTACACAATAATGTCTATTGTAGCATTGTTTATAGTAGCAAAATAAGGGACCAGTTAAATATATTACTAGGGACTAGTTAAATAAACATGACACATCCACGCGATTGAATATTGAGGATGTCTATTACATGTTCCTATAGAGAGATGCCTGTGATATATTATTGAGTGAAAAAGCAACCTGCTTAGCAAAATGTGAGATATCATTTGTGAAGAAATATGGTATTTTTATGAGTGTGTATATATAGAGGGTGTGTGTTTGCAAATCCACAGAAAAATCCAGCAGGACAAATAAAAATCTCTCTAGAGAGTAGGATTGGAGAGAGAATTGAGATAAATGCTTCTACATGATACATTTCTACTTTTCTTTTATGATGAGCATGCAGTTCCTTCTGTGACAAAAAAAAATTAATTATAAAGGAAATGAAAAGGAAAATCTAAGATGCCACACCTCCCAGTGAGAGGAAAGAAAGATCCCCTACCAGGAACCACCTGCTGGCAGTTGGAAACCTCACCAGAAATTCTCTCTGAGCATATTAGTAAAGTTACATTTTCTCTTAGTTTTTAAAAAGAATAAGAAGGCTTATACTTTGAGGAAGGAATCTGGTTGCCCCATTCCTGCCTTTCCTAGAGGCACAAGGAATTCCCTTCCACTCTCTGGAATGGATCAGCCCAGATAGAAGTGGCTGACGCTTCTGATTGCTCCCTTTTCCCCACAGGGAAAAATAATTAGTTTCCTCATCAACAGTGGATTAAGCAACCACAGCACATGTTTCTGTTCATTCTCCATCTTTAGGCCCAGTCTTCCTGCTGGCTGTGGGCAGCCTCCTTACCTCCACGTGGCCAGTGGCCTGTCCCTGCTCAGGGAAGCTCTATAAGCCCAGCTGCTCAGCTACAAACAGGCGTGGGGAGCAGGAAGCCCCCCCCCACCCCCGACCTCAGATCCAAGCTACGTTCTTAAATCCAAGTTTCCCAAATATAAAACTAACATTTTGATCTCTGCCCGGCCCTCATAAATATTTTTTCATTTGGTTGTAAACTTGAAGAAAAAGGGGCATAATTAATTATCATCCCAAGTAATCCCCTGATATAGAAAAGTTACTGAGCTATTAATTTGATCACAGTTTCTAAAAATATGACATTATGAAGCATTTTAAAGCCACTTAAAGAGAATTGCAGGTGGCACTTTGCTCACAACAGGAGTAGCACTAATATATATAGCTTTTATAATGAAAAACAGAAAAGAAATAAAGGTGGAAAAACTACCCTATTTATTCCTTCGCTTTCTTGTGTGTGTGTATGCACATAAATTAAAAATGGTTGAATAGTTGAGAGATTGGGAAAGACAGAATTTATAAAGCAGAACACCGGAATTTAGCTGTTTCCTGTCCACTGGTTCTTGCCTTCCATCAAATTAATTTCCATTCTCTTTCCATGAATTCCATCATGACAAATTCTCATTTTTGTGCAAACCTCAACCTGGCTAACTTCAAGAGTTGGTCCCGATCGCTTCTTTATGGGGTCAGCAGGCTCTCAGCTGATGCTCAGTGAGTCCCACCTCCTCCAATTCATGCCACTGTGTAATCCCCTCCCATTGAATGTGGCCTGGACCTAGTGGCTCTCCTCTAACGGAATAGTCAAGAATAATGGAATGTCACTTCCAAGATTAGGTCACAAAAGACTGTGACTTCCATCTGGTGGGCATGTTCTCTCTGCCACTTCTTGCTTGCTTGCTCTGAAGAAGGCAGCAGGCACGTAGTGAGGGCAGCTTGGAGAAGCCCACGTGCAAGGAATCGAGGGTGGCCTCTGACCAACAGCTAGTAAGGACAAGAAGACCTCAGTCTGACAGCCCATGAAAAATCTAACTCTGCAAATAACCATGTGAGTGGTCTTGGAAGTGAATCCTTCCCAGTTGAGCCTTGATAGGACTGCAGCCCCAGTCAATGCCTTGATTGTGGCCAGAGAGAGGCCCCCATCCAAAGGACCCAGGTGAGCCACACATGCATTCCTGACTCACAGAAACTGGCAGATAATAAATACTGTGGTAAGCCATTGAGGTTTGAAAAAATTTGTTACTCAGTAATAGGTAACTATCTACCCTATTTTTGATCTTTTCTTATATTATCTATCTCCTGGAATAGAGTTATTAATTGGTACTTATGGACCTGTTATATGAAAAATTCTATTAAATAGTGTCAAAGTGCAGAAAACAATTCTCCAAAATAGGGTGCTCCAGCATGCTGAGTTCTTCGACAGTTAAAGGCCTCAGAAATAAGCCTCGGAACCAAGGTCTCTCTTGAACCTTTCCCACATCTTCTTGTCTCTCTGATCTTCTTTTCTGAAGCACCAGGAGGGACTCTCTGGAATTTCCTATCTAACTAAGAAAGCTTAAATGCAATTGTCTTAAGACTCTCTCCCTAGAGATTTCAACAAATAGCCAGGAAAGATCGACCACTGAAGAAGAAAGAGATGAGCATCATTTCCACGCTCAGACAGATTTTCCATCTATTCTTCCAAGGGCAGCTCCAAGAGATCAGCTGGACTCAATCTGCACCATAAGACAACTTTGTTCCTGTGCAGCTCCATCCCTCTCCATTCCATAATCTCTGCCTCCCACCTTCCTCCCGGTGCATTCATGCTCCCCAATAATAATTCTCCCTAAAAATACTGTGCCTCAAAAAAATTATTTTCATTCCCCACCTCTCCCTTCCTCTTCCCCGTCACTGTACCACCCTGGGTAATTGCATAATCACTCTGTGATAGATAAAATGGGTGGAAAATCTGTCTGGGCATGGTGATGACTCCCCATCTCTTTCTTTTTCAGTGGCTGGTCTTTCCTGGTTATTTGATGAGATCTCTAGGGAGAGAGTCTTAAGACAATTGCATTTAAGCTTTCTTAGTTAGATAGGAAATTCCAGAGAGTTCCTCCTGGTGCTTCAGAAAAGAAGATCAGAGAGACAGGGAGGTGTGGGAAAGGTCAGAGAGAGATCTTGGTTCTGAGGCTTATTTCTTAGGCCTTTAACTGTTGAAAATTATTAATAATTTTATTTACCTTCTCTCCTATTAATCTGCCTTTTGTGAGTTGAATTTTAGCAAACCTTCAGAGTGTGAAGGGAAAGTTTCCCATTGACCCTTATAAGAATATGTGATACAACTTATCCATCTAATGGTCAAATAGTAACTGAGTATCTACCAAATGCAAAGCGCCATGCTGGTGTGAGATTACATAATTCAGACTTAAAGCTGTTAGAACATTAAATTATTCTCAGCCTTGAGAGGAACATGGCTATGTGGCCCGAGTCATGTAACATGTAGTTGCAACTTCTCCTTTTTCCTGAAAAAGATTAGGAATGACCATGCAGCACCAGTGATAAGAGGTCCTCAGAACATTATTCCTCCTCATGGAATAGCAATCCTCCTTGGAATGTAGCAAGCTGTTCTAATCAAACCACTGTAATGTATGCACTGGCCTTGTATAGAAAGTATTGCCATCCTGCTAAAACTGTTTCTGCCTATATGAGTGAAACTTTGGCTTCCCCACTTTGAGGTACTGACTCTCATCCCTTTGATGTCTGTATGTCCTGGGTGCTCATCCTCAAGTTTTGTGCTTGAATAAGCTCTACACTGAATCATGTTTTATGAATCTCATTATTTAAGGTTGACACTAGGCACTAACACTACCAGTATTTTTCTTTTTTCACAAATAATTTCTGCAGTAAGTCTTTCTTTTCTTTTTCCCACCTTTGGTTTATGTTATAGCTGTTTAAGTATCAGAAAGCAGTAGTTAGCCCATAAGCACCAGCTAAATTACTGAACAAAATGAAGATGGATATAACACTATAAAATGCCCATCTGAATGCATGTGAAATCGACTAGGTAATTAAAAGCCGATCTGATAGAAGCTCATGCTCGCCTATGCCAGCTGTCTCTCCCAGTACCTGCTTTGACTGATGAAGTCACTGAGCACTGTTTTCATTTTCTCTTCTGGTGCCTCCTCTGAAATCTTGATCAATTCTTTCACTTCTTCTATACTTTCTTCCTGAAAACAAACCACAAGGATGGAGAGATGAGAGGTTGGAATGAGACTTGTGTAGATACTGATTGTAAACACCCCAGAAATAATATTTAGCTAATTTTTTGTCTTGGAAATGAAGGAAGATTTCCTTCATTTTCTTATGCTTTAACTGAAAAATGCTATTGCATTCTAACTTTGGACTTTCCTTTTCTCAGTTGGAATTGGTCTACAGACAAGTCTTCTCCCATATTGTTCAAACTCATTTTCTCTGTTACGGACCCATTCACTAACTGAGTACCCTTTATTTAGAGTCTACCCTCTGGGGAAAGCTTATGTCATGGGGAATATCTAACAATGTAGATTATTTAGGTACAATCATCAAAAACTTCAAAAGCAATGTTCAAATCAATTTGTTATATAGGAATATAATCATATTGAATAAACTCTGAAATTAAAGGACTAACCATTCTTCTAATATATGAGTTTTGGCCAGGGAATGGTGCAGGATGTATATGGCAATGGCTGTACATGTGTATACTTAATAATTTCACTTTTCCTTTTGGGTCTAAATTCTAAAATTCCATTTAGTGGCTTGAAGGAAAATGGTGCCCAAGGGGACCTGTACATGCTGCTACTGCTTTAACAGAATTTACAAAAATCATATTCTCTACTGTTGAGGGCTTGCCATATAATTGTGCAGCTTAAGAATTAATCTTAGGAGAAGGAGTACGTGCCCAGCTCAGAGCGGCGTGAGAGTCATACGTTCCGGCTTAGGTTCACCTAACAAACAGGGTTGCTGCTTGAAGGCATAACAAAGAGTCTGAGCTTCTGCACGTAAGCGAATGTTTCCCAGCCCCACAGCCCTGGGGGTATGCAGGCCACTTGATAAACATCTTGCCCTTATGGGTACTGCCTGAGCTCATGGGATGGCTGGTAGTCAATGACGGGTAAGATTCCTCGAGGAGGGACAACCTAAGACAGGCACAGCCGCAGGGGGCAAGGCCGAAAGGGATGGGAATGGAAAGTTTCCCTTTGTGGCTGCATTGCTGGTCTGTGCTTATCTCAAACTCTGGCTTATGGCCGTCGCCTTAAGCAACCGCATTAAGACCGCATTAGGATTTTAACTGTTATCTCTATAATTAAATTATAATGAAAACTTATAATGTTCCAGTTTTCAAATATGATATGTGTATTTATTAATGTTCAGTTTTGCTTGGAGTCATATGTCATGCTATGGTTTCAATGTTTGTCCCCTCCAAAACTCATGTTGACATGGGGCAACATTGAAAGGTCAGGTCTTTAAAAGGTGGTTGCATAAGGGCTCCAGTCTCATGAGTGGATTAATCTATTCATTTATTAATGGACAACTGGGTTAATAGGTTAATGAGTTATCACAGGAGTGGACTGGTCGCTGTATAATAAGAGAAAGAGAGACCTGAACTAGCATGCTCAGTCCCCTGGCCTGGGATGTCCTACACTGCCTTGGGACTGACTGTTCAGGGTCCCTGTGGAGAAGAAAGTCCTGACCAGATATACCCCTTCAACCTTAGGCTTCCTGGCCTCCAGAACTGCAGGAAATAAAATTTGTTTCTTAAAATGTACCCAGATCCAGGTATTCTCTTATAAGCAACAGAAAATGGACTAAGACGTGGTGACAATGTCGAAGTTTACTTCAACTCCATAATCCTGGCAAATACCAAAGGTTAAAGAACTCCATCCTCCAACCCTTTGTTTCCTTAGAAACAGCTTACTGCAAAGAACCACCTTTTCCTGGAGGACCTCATTAAGTCCAATGAAAGCCCTTTTGTTTACAGAGGAAAAAGCCACATACAAAGCCTCCAAATTCCCATCCTTTGTCTTAAAAGGATTACTGAATTGTTTGTCCCCACTAATCAGTTAGAACCGTGGTGGTTATTTTGACTTATTCAACCTTCAGTTAAGCTTCATTCCTGCCTGCAGGTCCCTCAAATTTGGACCACTCTTGGGCACTGTAATGTCGAACAGCTTCCCCTTAACAGCACGTCTCAAGAGTAGGCTGAACTTCAGATAAAACATTCCCTGAGTACCTGTAGTTCATGCCAGGTGCTCAACCACTACCCCATACTTGGTACTTTCTGGGATTGTTTCTTCCTTCATATAAAATAAAGCTCTTTTCTGTGTGACTTTTGGACTTTTTTGGATCTTGTGGTTGGAGCACTATCCCTATTGCAAAATTTTATTTTGAAACAAATCTCTCCTTTCACAAGTCTGAATCTGTTTTCTTAAGAGTGGTAAATAGGCAGGGGGCGGTGGCTCACGCCTGTAATCCTAGCTCTCTGGGAGGCCGAGGCGGGCGGATCGCTCGAGCTCAGGAGTTCGAAACCAGCCTGAGCAAGAGCGAGACCCCGTCTCTACTATAAATACAAAGCAATTAATTGGCCAACTAAAAATATATAGAAAAAATGAGCCGGGCATGGTGGCGCATGCCTGTAGTCCCAGCTACTTGGGAGGCTGAGGCAGGAGGATTGCTCGAGCCCAGGAGTTTGAGGTTGCTGTGAGCGAGGCTGACTCCACGGCACTCACTCTAGCCCGGGCAACAGAGTGAGACTCTGTCTCAAAAAAAAAAAAAAGTTAAAATTGAATATCAGATATACCTTTCTAAGTGCTATGGACTGTTTAACTGGTGGGAATATGTCAGTAAAAAAGCATTCTGCCTTCAAAGAATTTACGGATAAGTAAAATACAGTATGTTAAATGGTGATAAGTACTTTGGAGAATGTAAAGCAGGGAAAAGGGGATGGGGAGGGAGTGTGTGTGTTTGCGTAGGTAAGAAAGGTTGATGCAATTGGAAAAAAGGTGGCAAGGGAAGGCTTCATTAGGTTACATTTTAGCAAAGACCTGAAGGAAGTGACACAGCAAGCCATTGGCTAGCTGGGGTAAGATCATTCCAGGATTATCTTGGGAAACATCTTGAAACATCAAAGGTTCTGATATGAAAATATACTGGCATGTTTGAGAAATAGTAAGGAGGCCAGAGTAGTTGGTATGGAAATGAGTGAGGGGAGGAGTCACAGGATATGAGGTTAGAGAGGCAATAGAAAGCCAGATACCATAGGGCCTTGCATAAAGACTGAATGAATGGGACAGACACCATTGGAAAGTTTTGAGCAGAGAAGTGACATCCAACTTAGGTTTTTTTTTTTTTTTTTTTTTTTGAGACAGAGTCTCACTCTGTTGCCCCGGTTAGAGTGCCGTGGCGTCAGCCTCGCTCACAGCAACCTCAAACTCCTGGGCTCAGGCGATCCTCCTGCCTCAGCCTCCCAAGTAGCTGGG
>CAUYPO010038004.1:0-21942 GCA_963574435.1 Cheirogaleus major | reverse complement strand
TAGACTGCGCTGACGACTGTCTGTCCCTACCCTTCGCTCTTCCGTTCTGAGTGTATGAGTGTGTGTGGTTGTGTGTGTGTGAATGTGTGTGTGAGTGTATGAGTGTGTGTGTATGAGTGTGTGTGTATGTGAATGTGTGTGTGTGAGTGTATGAGTGTGTGTGTATGAGTGTGTGTATGTGAATGTGTGTGTGTGAGTGTATGAGTGTGTGTGTATGAGTGTGTGTGTGAATGTGTGTCTGTGAGTGTGTATGAGTGTGTGTGGATGTGTGTGTGTGTGGATGTGTGTGTGTGCATGTGTGAGTGTGTGTGAGTGGATGTGTGTGTGCATGTGTGTGAGTGTGTGTGTGTGCATGTGTGAGTGTGTGCATCCAGGACACTGGCAGAGAAGAGTCGGAACAAACGTTCTCGCCTGTTCCTCTGGTTGGTAAGTGGCCTTAACCAGAGTGTAGACCACGCTTGAGGAAGGCATAGAGAAGGAAGAGAGAGTTTGAAGCGGGTTTAACAAAATCAATTATTATAATACCAGTTGGATTAAATGAAAAATTTCAATAATGAATTTCATCCATGAATTCATTAAACAAGGTAGTATTTCTGTAAGGTACCCAGCAAGTGCCTGGCACAGAGTCAGCAAAAGCCACTGATATGTGTAGATGTAGGGTGGCCTGTTTTTTGTCCTTGTGGGGACGGAACGCGCTAGAACAGGCTTAATAAGACTTCATAGAGGTATTCATATATAAGAGGAGCTTTTCAAGAGCAAAATTTTAACCCAAAACACCATAGTAAGACCAGAATGTTTCTACTTGGAGGTTGTTAAGAGATATGTGGGGGAAAGCATTAGTAAAGTCTTATCGAAAGATGTACTGTACTGATTTATTTAAAGATTCTTTTTAATACAATATAAAACTTTTTAACTTGTGAAATATACAGAAAAATGCATAAATATAAGTTTAGCAAATTGTAAATGAACACCCAAATGAACCCTACCCAGGTCAAGAAATAGACCATAATCTACTCTCCGGAAACCCTTAACGTACCCGTTTTAGATCACAACCTTCCCTCCCTGCGACTGCTAAACCACATCTGAATTTTTACAGTGTTCACTTCCTTGCTTTTTATGGTTTTGCTGCCTAATGACCCAGTTGTATTTGGCTGTTTGCAAACGTCACACAAGTGGAACCCTACTCTATGCACTCGGCCTCTTCTTCACTCAGCGTTGCATCTTTAAGATTCATCCCGGTGTTGAGTTCACCTCTGGCTGATTTCCACTGTTGCAGACTCTCCTAGTGAATGACAGTATCGTGCTTACCCATTCTTATACTGATGGACACTGGGGTTGTTTGCAGTTTGCAGCTGTTATAGACAGTGACAGAATCTCTTTCTCCATGGATTTCGGTACACATAAGCACGTGTTTCTGTTTCCTTTTTGGTTTTTATCCTAGGACTAAAATTGCAGAGATGTAAGGAATGTGTATCTTGGTCCTTAGTATTAATAGATATACCAGTCTGTTTTCCATGTACACTTCCTCAGCGGTATGCAAGATTTCCTTCTGCTCCATGTCCCTTCCAACACTTGGTATCATCAGACTGCTCTGATGTATCTGGTGGGTGGAGAGTAGTATCTCACTGCGGTTTTAATTTGCATTTCCCTGATTACTAGCGAGATTAGACACCTCTTCATGTCATGGCCATTTGAATTTCCTCTTTCCTGAAGTGCCTGATCAAGTCTTTTGAGCATTTTCTCTTAAGGCTGTCTGCTCTTCTCTGATTAACTTACAGGAACTTTTTAGTCTGTTGCTCATGTGCTGCAGATGTCTTTTTCTATTCTGTGGTTTGCTCTTTCATTCTCTTTTTGAGGTTTACACCTCTAATTTAAACCTGTAAACTCTCACCTGATCCTGATTTAAAGAACTCTCTTGCCCATCCTCACCCCAAACTACAACAAAATTCTTCTATAAAATGCTTTTTGAAAGTATTTATGAATAATGAGTGAGTGCAATAGAACTGTAATCAGTTTTTTAACTTTTTTTACATTATTCAAAGAACTTTTTATTTTGAAATAATTATAGATTCACAGGAAGTTGCAAAGACACTACAGAAAAGTGCCACTCACGGGGTTACGTCTTATAGGACGGTATCAAAACCAGAAAATTGATATTGGTACTTTGTGCAGATATAGTTGTATGCCGTTTTATCGCACGTGCAGATTTGTGTAACCACCGGCACAAAATCCAGAACTATCCATCACCGTGAGGTCTCCCTCATGTATTCTAGGCACATCCACTCCCTCTCCCCACCATCCCCAACCCCTGGCACCACTGATCTGTTTTCCATCTCTATACTTCTGTCATTTCTGGAGTGTTTGTATGTATATAAGTAGAATCATACAATATGTGTCAAACCTAAATAAGAGACAGAGACTCTCTTAAAAATGATATTGATTCAAGAGCAGCATTGTGATGGGAATATGTTGGACGTATTCGGGGAGGTAAAGGAAGACAGGGGTTTTAAAGGAAAAATGAGGAGGGCTTCATAAGTTATTTTGGAACAATTATCATGGGCTACAAAGATCAATGACAAGGATGGTGTCAATCCAAGGCTGGACAGGCAGTTGCTGGGCAGATGTCCTCATGTCCTCGCAGAGGTAGTTTTTTTGTGTGAAGTTATGGTGGCCTTCATGCAAGATTGTGGTTTTTGCGGAGTTGTGATAGTTCTTATTACCAGGCGGACGTGCCTGAGAACATCCTTCATGGCATTCATTTGTTGGGGTTTTGACACAAGTGGCTCTGTTTTAGTTCTGACAACTTTCACATGTGTGGCCTTTTAAGATTGGCTTTCGTCACCGGCATAATGCCCTTGACACCCGTCTTAGTTGTGTGTTTCAATCGTCCGTTCTGTTTTCTCGCTGCCTGGTATTCCATGGCATGGTTGTACTGCAGTTTGTTTTGCCAAGCACCTATTGGGAGACATTTTGCTTATTTCCAATGTTGACTATTCCATATAAAACTGCTATGGATAATCGTGTACAGGTTTGTGTGGACATAAGTTTTCATATATTAAAATAAATGCCCAGGAGCACCGTCGCTGGGTTCTATGCTAAATACTTGTTTAGCTTGTTAAGAGACTGCCAAACCGTGTTCCGAATGAACTGTACCACTTTACATTCTCACCAGCAGTGGATGAGAGACCAGTTTCCTTGCATCCTTGCCTGGATTTCATATGACCAAGATTCTTTATTTAGGTTGTTCTAAAAGGTGTGTCGTGCTATCTCACTGTGGCCTTAAATTGCATCTCCCTAATGGTTGAACACTTTTTCATGTGCTTATTTTCCATCTTTATATCTTCTCCAAATACATGTTTCTTTGTATCGTTTGCCTATATTTAATTGTATTATTTGTTTGTTTTACCATTAAGATCCGAGAGCTCTTCATATTTCCTAGATGCGAGTCCTTTGTCAGATACGTGGTTCGTAAAATATTTTCCCCCAGTCTGTAGGTTGCCTTTTCATCTTCTTCAGAGGGTCTTGCACAGAGAAAAAGTTTTCAATTATGATGAAGTCCAAAGTATTAATTTTTTTCATTTATGGAGTCATGTCTAAGAACTCTTCACCAAGTTCTGGGTCCCAAAGATTTAGAGTTTTTTCCTGTGTTGTCTTCTAAAAGTTTTACAGTCTTGTGTTTCACACTTAAATTTATGATTCATTTTTAAATTCTGTATAAGGTGTGGGAGGCTTAGGTTGAGTTTTTTGTTTTGTTTTGTTGCCTATCGATGTTCAGTTGCTCCAGCATCACCTGTTGAAAGCACTATCCTTCCTTCACGGTACCTTTGTCAAAAATCAGCTGGCTGCACTGGTGAAGGTTTCTGGTTTCTCTCTTCTGTTCCACTGAGTTCTGTGTTTATTCTTCTGCCAATACCACACAGTCTTGATTACTGTAGTTATAAAATAAATCTCGAAATTGGGTAGAGAATAATAGAGTAATCACTTTTATTCTTCCTCTTCTTCTCCTTCTTCCTTCTTCTTTCTTCTTTTTCTTCTTCGACAGGGTCTCACCCTGTCACCCAGGCTGGAGTGCAGTGGCGTGATCATAGCTCACTGCAGCCTTAAACTCCTGGGCTCAAGCTATTCTTTTTCAAAGTTATTCTAGCTATTTCCATGTAACTTTAGGATTATCTTATCTACATCTACAAAAACTCAGGTGGGATTCTGGCAGCAATTGTGTTAAACCTGTATATCAGTTTGGGGAGAACTGACGTCTTTACTATGTTAAGTACAGTCATGCATTGTTTAACAACAGGGATATGTTCTGAGAAATGCATCATTAGGTGATTTTGTCATTGTGCAAATATCACAGAGAGTACTTGTACAAACCTAGATAACGTAGCCTACTACACACCTAGGCTATATGACATAGTGTATCACCTCCTACGCTACAAATCTATATAGTATATTACTGTACTGGATACTGTAGGCAACTGTAACACAATGGTAAGTATTTGTGTATCTAAACATATCTAAACATAGAAAAGGTAGAGTAAAAATACAATATTAAAGGTAAATATGGTATATCTGTGTAGGACACTTGCGATGAATGGAACTTTCAGTACCAGCAGTTGCGCGGGGTGGGTGAGTGAGTGAGAGACCTAGGACATCACTGTGCACTACCGCAGACCCCAGAACAATTACAATAGTGACATCAGAGATCACTGACCACAGGTCATTTTATCAGATATAATAATAATGAGAAAGTTTGAAATATTGTGAGAATTGCCAAAATGTGACAAGGACACGGAACGAGAACATGCTGTTGTAAAAATGGCACCAATAGCCTTGCTCAACACAGGGTTGCCACAAACCTTCAATTTGTAGAAAAACGCAGTATCTGCAAAGCACCATAAAGTGAAGCACAATAAAATGAGGTGTGCCTTTATCTCTTTGCATATAGCTCTTTTAGTGCTTGATGTAGGTGTTTTATTATCTATACATAATTTATCACACCTTACTGATATCAACATTTTACCAGTGTGAATGAGATGTAGCAATCTTACTTCCTTTTACAAGTTTTTAACCCCCTCCTCTATATACTTAAATATGGACATATTTTTATAATATGCCTGTTTTAAATACTTCCATTATATTTCTTTTCTGCTTAGGGAATTTCCTTCAGCTATTCCATTGGAATAGATCTGCTGGCAACAAATTCTTTTAGTTTTCTTTCATCTGAGAATATCTTAATTTCCCCTTCATTCCTGAAAGATTCTTTACTAGATATATAATTTAGGATTGATTGATAATTCTTTTCTTTCAATACTTGAAAAATATTGTGCCAGTTCCTTCTGGCCTGCATGGTTTCTGATAAGAGATCCATCATCATTTGAGTTGCTAAGTAACATGTCATTTCTCTCTGGCTGCTTGCAAGATTTTTTCTTTGTCTTTTTTTTTTTCAGAACTTTAACTGTTGTATCTTGGTGTGGATTTCTTTGAGTTTATCCTGTTTGGAGGTTCACTCAGATTCTTGAATGTGTACGCACATGTCTCTTTTCAGATCTGGGAAATTTTCAGCCATTATTTCTTCAAATACAGACAGTCCCCAACATACAGTGGTTCAACTTATAATTTTTGACTTTATGATAGTACTTATATAAGCATTCTGTGTTTCACTGTCAGCACAGTATTCAATGAATTATACGAGATATTCAACACTTTATTGTGTGTGTGTGTGACAGGGTCTTACTCTGTCACCTGGGATACAGTGCAGTGATGTCATCATAGTTCACTGCAACCTCCAACTCCTGGGCTCAAGCGATCTTCCAGCCTCAGCCTCCTGAATACCTGGGACTACAGGCATATGGTGCTATGCCCAGCTAATTAATATTTTTTGTAGAGACAGGATCAGGCTGGTCTTGAACTTCTGGACTCAAGCAATCCTCTAACCTCAGTCTCCCAAAGTGCTAGGATTACAGGTGTGAGCCACCATGCCTGCCTCAACACTTTATTATAAAGTAGGCTTTGTGTTAGGTGGTTTTGCCCGATTGTGGACTAATGTAAGTGTTCTGAGCATGTCTAAGGTAGGCTAGGCTAAGCTATCATGTTTGGCAGGTTAGGTGTATTAAATGCATTTTTGACTTATGATATTTAGAACTTATGAT
The DNA here is from genome assembly GCA_963574435.1 of Cheirogaleus major. Lineage (NCBI taxonomy): Eukaryota > Metazoa > Chordata > Mammalia > Primates > Cheirogaleidae > Cheirogaleus > Cheirogaleus major. The sequence goes on along the minus strand of CAUYPO010038004.1, from coordinate 15,796 downwards.
GGGTTTACCGGGACATAACCGCATCATGAGTTGAGGAGCGTCTGTACTTTTCTTCAGCCCTACTCTCTCTCTCCTCTCCTTCTAGGACTCCAGATGACACAAAAAAGGAGATCTTTTGTTACAGCCCACGTGTTCCTGAGGCTCAGTTCATTGTTTTCCTAGTCTCTCTCTGGTGTCCTGGTTGGGCAATGATTCTTTCCTCTGTGCTCTTCATCCTGCTGTTAAGCCCATTCATTGATTTAAAAAATTTCCATTCTTATAAATTTCAGTTTTTTAAAATTGCCACTTGTTTCTTTTCTATTTCTTTTTCATTTGTTTCAAATGTGTCCCTGATTGCCTGATGAAGCATTTTGACACTGGCTGCTTTAAAATCCTCACCAAGTAATTCCACATCCGTGTCCTCTGGATGCCAGCGTCTGTTGACTGTCTTTTCTCATCCAAATTGAGATCTTCCTGGTTGTTAGTGTAGCAAGTGATCCTTCTTATTACAACCCAGACATTTTGGGTATTAGGTGATGAGACTCTGGATCTGATTTAAATCTTGTATCTCCCCAGGCTTCCTCTGACACCGCTTTAGTGAAGGGAGCAGGATGGCCCCTGGTTCCCGCCAGGCAGGGGTGGATGTGTAGGTTCTGCACGAGACCTGCAGAGAGAGGGGAGAGCAAGGGCTCCTTGCTATTGCTGGACTTGCCTGGGAGCTCAGGCTCCCCCAGGCCGCTGCTGATACCCCGTGGCCAGGGGGAGGAAGGGAACTTGTCACTGATTCCCACGGGGCTCTACTGACCACAAAGGGGTGGGAGTGGGGAACAGCCCCTGTTATTGAGGGCAAAGTCCTGACTCCCCAGGAGGTGGGCCTTAATACAGCCTGGGAGCCTCTCTGTCTGGCCTTTCCTGGTGGGCTTGGGGTTGGGGTCACAGTTTTTTTCTGTGGTATTTTGTTAGAGTTGAGTGATTATTGTCTAAAAGTTTTCAGTCTTGCTCTACTGCTCCTTTCCTGGTCTTGTAGCTAGAGGGACAGGCTATGCTTGGGGCTTCTTGGGTCCATACTCATTGGCATTACTAGGCTGCTGGCTTCTCAGTTTCCCAGTCTGGGGCAGATGAGGCAGGAAGAAAACCCAGGGAGCTCATGGCCGTGTTGTTCCCTGGGTCCTGAGATCCGTAGCCAGCCTGCCTCCCTGCACCTGCTGAGTGTCCTTATGTTTGTTTTAGGTACAAGGTCCAATGTTTCCAGAGGCATTCAGAAGGAATATGGGAAAGTCTGACACTTCCACCTTTCTGGAAGCAGATCTCCTTTTTTTTTTTTTTGGTAGAAAAGAGCTTTATTTCTTATAAAGGGTGACAACCTGCAGGCTGGCCACCCTGACAGCCTGGAAAAGGCAGGAATTTACGCTGACCAGGTAGGCCAAGTATACATATTCAACAGGTTACAAGGAGAGCTATGAATATTCATGAAAGGGACCCTAATGCATGCATACTGAAGATGTCACATGTGACCCATATTCAGTTTGGAGTGGATGCTTAAGGTTTAAATGCATCACAACTAGGCCTTATACCCCAAAGGGTGAAGCAGGGACACGAAGGGCCTCAAGTGTACAGCCGTCTGCGGCCGGTGGTCTCCCACCTGCAGAAAGCTACTGGAATCAGCCTCTTGTCCAATCAAAGCTGGAGTTGCAGCTTGGGGAGCAGGGTCCTGGCGTCAGATGACCTGCAGTTGTTTCAGTATTGCCAATCTTGAGGCCAGGCCTTCTTTAGCTGCATTTATAAGCACCTTGTCCTTTCCTCAGACCTGGAAAAAATAACCAACCAGTGTTTCAACAAGCGATGATCCTTCCCTGTCCTTCTGCAGAAACCCTTATGTTCTCTCAGACAGCCCCTTCTGGAACAAACTTTCTTCTTCTACCCTTGTCCATTTTTAAATTAGTCTTAAAATCCCATTGGTATTTCTGAAATTCTTGCCAGTTTTTCGGAAGTTCTGGTGGATAACGTGGTTGTTGGTTTTGGTTATTTTTTACAGTAACAAGCATGTGAACTTGGGGTGGCACTGTTGGCTTTGTGAGACGGTAAAGAAATATATACTGAGATTGAAAATTGCTCAGCAGTAACACAAATACTTTGCACTAACAGAAAAGAGAAAACCTGGACACTAATGCACAGATCAGTACTCTGCTTACAAATAGATGTCTTTAAAATCTCAGTGCCACAGCATTTCGTTCAAAAGAAGCTGTCTAATCTCTAGTCTAAGTAGCTCTTGAGACTAATGTTTGGGATAGGGCTAATAGTTCATGATATAGTGATTCATTCTCAAGACATTTTTTAGCCACTGTAGAAAATAAATAAAATCATTTTTAAAGACTGATAAAAATATTTGGTAAAAGGGAAAAAATCATAAATAATCCCTAGAATAACTCGTAGTTACTATTACCTCTCTGTGGATGTGTTTGTTAAAATTAAAGTTGAGAATGTTTGCTGCTTAGAGATGTTCTGCAACGGCAGAACTTATTCATGGAAAAATAATGTTAAATGATTAAAACATAATATAATATAAGATAACATAATATAAGAATCTTTGAAATTATTTTTTAGCATTTATGAAACAAGTTCAAACTGCCCAAGAAGAAGACGCCTGTAGCTGCCGATTTCCGGAAGAAGAAGAGGGCGGGTGTGAACTGTGACGTGGGAATGCAAAGCGCTGCTGCACTCTCTGGGAAAGAAGCAAAGGGGACATGCCAGCAATCCCACTGTCCTGTGTTTCAAAAACAAAAACCACGATCCTCCATAATCCCCAGGATTACCCCCGACAAGTTTTTCCTAAATGCTAGTGAATTGGCCTTTAAAAATGTGCCGCTTTTAGCAGAACAGGCGGTGGTGAAAGGGTATTTTCAGATGCCATTTCACAAGCCACAGGCCAGGCTAGCATTTTGCAATCCAGATACAGTTTAAATTCAACCCTACAGGCCAAGAGTCCAGCTACAATTATAATCAAAATCAATGCAGGGTTTCTTTGTGCTAGTATGACATACAGCAATAAGCCATAAGATGCAGTAAATATCCCCAGCCAAACTTCCCATCGGTCCTATCGTATAACACGGCGACGTCCTCCACTGTTGGGGGACAGCGATCAGAGGGGGCCTGAATTTGGTGTCAATAGCAAAAAAATCTCAGACCTTGAGGAAGAGTTTCAGAAAGAGTTCAAGCGTCTTTGCATGTCCCGTGGCCCCTTCCCTCCTCACACCTCCTGCCTTTGTCCTGCTCCCCTGAGAGCCAGGTTACTTTTCTTTAAATCTTAACTTTTTGTATAATATTTGATACACAAACAAATCCATGAAACATATGTGAAGGTATGATGCACAATGAGAAAATGGACACCTGAGCTCATAGCCCAACCAGAGTGCTAGAGCCGGGGGCCACCAAACCCCTATGGCCAAATCTGGTGCCATCTGCCTTTGTTTTTTTTAAGAGACAAGGTCTGGCTCTGTCGCCCAGACTGCAGCGCACTGGCTATTCATAGGCACGATCCTAGTGCACTGCAGCCTGGACCTCTTGGGCTCAAGTGATCCTCCAGCCTCCACCTCCTCCCGTAGCTGGGACTCCAGGTGCGAGCCACCGGGCATGGCTGCCTTCATATGGCTTAGGAGCTAAGAACGGCTTTTGCATTTTTAAGTGGTTTTTAAAAATCAAAAGAAGAATAATATCTCATGGTATATAAAATCGTTAATATATGAAACTCAAATGTCAGAGTCCATAGGTAAAGATCTACGGGGACGTAGCCACACGCATTTATTTATATACCGTCTGAGGCTGCCTTTGCAGGACAACAAGCGCTGAGTAGTTGTGGCAGAGACTGTCCAGCCCACAAAGCCTAAAATATTTAATATTTGACCCTTTATAGAGTCAAGGTCAGAGCATCCGTGCGCTGCTTCCCTCCCTCACCTTCTGTCCATCCCCAGGCAATCTCTCTCAAGAATTTTGGGTCTCTCTTTCCTTTGACTTAAAAAAAATCATTTATTATATAATTATGTACCCTAAAACTATGATATTTAGCTTTGACTGTTTTTGAGCTTTATGAAAATGGTATTGTGCTGTACGTGAGACTTCTGTGACTTGCTTGAATCACTCAAAATTATATTTATAAGACTCATTTATATTGTGTGTACCTTGAGTGCATTTATTTTGACCGCTGTCTAATTTTGCAAATATGCCATTATTTATCAGCCTGTTTTATACCAGGGGATATTGAGGTTGTATTCAGGTGTTTTGCAATCATGAACAATGTTGCTATGAATGTTTTTTTTTAATATACCTATTTTCTGTGCAAGATTGTCTCTGGGGAAAGTTTCTACAAGCAGAATTGCTGGATCTTAGGGCATGTGTATGCTCGACTTTATAAGCTGGTGCCAATATCAGTTAGGGCATGCTAAGTTATGCAGAAATAATAAATGACTCCCCAACTCTTCATGGATTATAACAAAACAACAAAGTTGCATTTCTTACTGTCATGACATGCCGGTTGCAGGCTGGCTGTGGCTCTGCCTCTTGTTGCTTCACTCTGGGATTGAGGCGGAGGGGGAGCTTCTACTTGGAACGTTGGCCGTCTCGTGGCAAAGAGATATCTGTCCCTTCTGTTCACATTTAGTTGGTTTGACTCTAACCTTTAGAGCAAGTCCTGCAGCCAACCCAGGTATTAGTAGGACAGAAAAGTATAATCTTTACACGGGGAGGGGCAGAAAATATTTCTGAACAGGAGTCTACCTCAATGTCAAATTGCGTTTCAAAGTGGTTGTCCTAATGTAGGCTCCTGTTAGTCCTACAAAGTGTCGTAAGTGCCTTATAAAGAATCCCACTGATCCACATCCCTGCTGCCCTCTGGTATTCTCAGACTCCCTTAATTTTGCCGGTCTAGTGGCTATAACATGGCATCTCACCGTGGTCTTATTTTGCATTTCCTTGGTAACTAATGAATATCTTGTCACATGTTTATGTATCATTTGTGTTTCTCTTTTTATAAAATGCTGGTTTGTGCTATTTTTGCCCATTTAAAAAAATTTAGTTGTCTCCTTAGACAACTAAATTTAGAAGCTCTTTATATATTCTGGATCACAATCTTTGGTCAGTTACGTGTTATAAATATCTCCTTTGTTTGTAAGTTGACTTCTTTTTTTAATGGTGTCTGCCTTTCTGGTAATAAGCAAAAAGTTTCTTCATTTAATTTGGTTACATTTAGAACTCTTTTCTCATATGGTTAACATTTTTTTAGGGGGGGGCAGCTGGTTAAAGAAATCTTTTTCTGCCCCAATATCATAAAGATATTTGCTCACATTTTATTGCAAAAGTTTTCAGTTGTGTCTTTCATATTGAAGGCTAGCCTATCAGGAATTGGTTTGCGTGCGTGTTGGAAGGTCAGGGTCTGATTCCGTGTTTTGTGTGTGGATAGACACCAGCCTCAGCACCATTTGTTTAATGCTTCGTGTTTTCCCTGTGGATCTGCGACCCCGCTCTGCCGTCCACCAAGCTTCCATACAGCCCTGGGTCTACTTCTGTGCCCTCTCTCCCGTTCCACTGTCCGTTTGCCCATCCTGTGCCGATACCACGCTGTCCTTTCTTGCAGTAGCTGCGTAACAGCCTCTGACAACCTCCACCTTCCTCCACCTTCTTTCTCTACATCAGGAATGCCTTGGCTATCGTTGGTCCTTCATCGTTTGATATAAATGTTAGAATCTGAATTCCCAAAGATTTTGACTGGAATTTCATCAAACCTATAGTTCAATGTAGAGAGAGCTGACATCTTTACAAAATTGAGTGAATATACACAAGTGCCCAGAACAGTGCCTGCCACACAGCAACCCCGTTTGTGCTGGCCCTTCCCAAACGTGCCAACGGCTCTGCATTCCTCCCCTTAGTTAAAACTCCTTTCATGTCCTTCCATAATTTTTTATAAAGTTTCTCCAGAAGTAATTTGTACATCTTTTTCCGATTTATTTCTAGGTACTTTGCTTTGCTGTTGCTTTTTACATGGTTTTGTTTATTGCCAGAGTACAGAGATACAGTTCATTTGTTATATTGGATTATAGTTAGTCTCTTGGCTAAACTTTCCAATTATTTCTAATGACCTGTATGTAGATTTTTTGGATTTTCTATATAGACAATCACATTATTTGCAATAATAATACTTTCTTCCTTTTCTAGTCCTTTATTTCTTGCATTTGACATACTACTTGGCTTGTTGGTAGGACCTCCAATACAGTGCGGTAGTCTGATTTTTTCTTTTTATTGTTTTCTTTCTTTCTTTTTTTTATTTTTTATTTGGAGACAGGGTCTCTCTTTGTCACCCAGGCTGGAGTGCAGTGGCCTGATCCTAGCTCACTGCAGCCTCCAACTCCTGAGCTCAAGTGATCCTCTCACCTCAGCATCCCGAGTAGCTGGGACTACAGGCATGTACCATGATACTCAGCTAATTTTTTCTTTTTTGTAGAGACAGAGGCTCGCTATGTTGCCAAGACTGGTCTTGAACTTCTATCCTCCAGCGATCCTCCCACTTGGGCCTCCTAAAGTGCTGAGATTACAGGTGTGAGCCACCGCACCTGGCCTGCTGGCCTGTTTTTTTCTTTTATGGGAATACTTTTAGTTTTTTTATACATGTGTTTGATCATATTAAGGAAATTCTCTTTTATTCCTGATTATGGAGAAGGTTTGTTTTTATTTTTTTAATCATGAATTAGTATTGAGATTTATCAAATATTTTTCTGGGATAAAACAGCATTTGATTGCAGATGACTCAGCTGGTGGTTTTATCATCTTTGATTTAAAAGTTGGATCCAAACTTGAGCAATATTTGAAGAAAATTTTGCCTGAAAGAAATTTAATGCAATAGTAGGTATTCATTTTTCTCTCCTCTTTACGGGATATATTTTCTTATACTTTGGTATATGATATATGTTCAGAAAATATTTGGAGTTTTAATTTGAATAGATGAAGTGCCTTCATTTGGCTTTTTCTTTACTATTTTGATAGGAGTTTGTTGTTATTGTAAAAGACGAAGGTAATATTTATGGAGGATTTTTTAACTTTCCAAGAAATATATTAAAACACTCCTCCTGAGAGTAAGAAAGGCCAACATGACGCATACAGAGTAAGGACATTTGACATTTGATTTGAGCACATGACCTACGTTGAATGGCTCATGTGAGGTCTCTGGGTGGAATTGTGTGATAATTTGGAAGCCTGAGCAGGAGGCTTCAGGCAAGAGTCCTTGCAACTTGGTATTCTGGCAAGAATAAGAGAGCAATCACTGATGGTGCAATCCTTCTAAAATAGGAGGCAAAGCAAAGCGCAGGGAGATTACCTTTGCCATTGCAGGAGCAGAACTAGGTTGGTCTTTCCAAACCATGATGCCATAAATTCTAAAGTGATTTCGCTCTTGGCTTTGGGCACATCGTGTTTAATTATCAGTCCCACATACAGAAGGGACTGGTCATGCCCCACTGGCTTAGGGCATCAGGGGTAACTCAACTGGCCTCTCATTTGTCCCGGATTATAAACACGGAAAATCACAGTTTATTCTGCTTACCTGATGGAGGCTGTGTTTATTACACAGACTATGATATTTTATCACAGTATATTTTGGTATAATATGCAAAAGTTACAAATGAAAAACACAGGAACTTGGAATATGAGTCATTTTTACCCCCTAAATGATGATTAACAAAGAAAGAAACTTGAGACAGAATAAAATGATCATGCCCTTCTAAATTTAATTTAGGAAGTCCAACAATTAGGTTTAATGGAAATAAATGTAAGTTTTTATGACCCAAATAAAGTAACATATCTAGGGATATACAAGTAGGAAATAGTTTTTTGTTTTGTTTTTTGAGACAGGGTCTTGCTGTGTCGCCCAGGCTGGAGTGCAGTGGCGTCATCAAAGCTCACCACATTCTCCAACTCCTGGGCTCAGGTGAACCTCCTGCCTCAGCCTCCCAAGCAGCTGACACTACAGGTGCGTGCCACCACACCAGGCTAATGTTTCTATTTTTTGTAGAGATGGGGTCTCACTTTTGCTCAGGCTGGTCTTGAACTCCTGGTCTCAATCAGTCCTTCCGCCTCAGCCTCCCAAAGTGCTAGGATTACAGGCGTGAGCCACTGCACCTGGCCTGGAAATAGTTTTCTTGATGCTTAAAAACAAGCTTAGGTTATTTCTGAAACAAATTTTGATTTTCTTCTTAGTGGAAGATATCTCTCTGATGGAAACTTTTGATATGAGGGGCGTATTGCTACAGAAGTGGGCGTCTTCCTCCTCTGCAGATAGATGTTTCCACTATGGGTGGGAGGTGCCCATGAACCGCAACTGGGGCAGCGTGTGTGTGGTCTGTGTCGAAGGCGCTAGGAGTGTGATCATTACCCATATGTTTTGAAAAGGATTCTATTATAAAACACACGTCTATCATGTTCACAGAAAAAAAAATAAGAAAAAAGATAGCTTATTTTTAAAAAACTTTGCATTACTATTGCAACATCAACTCATAAGGGCTAATCATAAAATCAGGTGACATTCTTTGTAAACAGTGGAAACTTAGACTTTAATGCCGAGGGATGTTAAAGATTTAGAGTTTGGGATTTCTTTTGCTCCCAACAATTGACTTCTCAGTCACATAAACCCGAATGCTATTTTTATATCACCGTTGGTTCAGATAGCTGTATTTCAAATTAATTAAACCGTCTAAGCCTTTGAAACAATATGTATTTTTCCAAACTCATTAGAAAGGCCAATTCTGACAAATTCATTGAGGGAGCGGACTGTGAGATATAAATGACCCCTTCATTGAACCAGTGTCTGTCGGGGTGTCTGCTCCACACCAGGGACATGTAAGGACACAGAGGCACAAAGGTGAAAACCCAATTCCCACCCGAGGGCGTTCAGTCGAGGGGCCTGACAAGTGCGACTTGGTGAGAGCCGCATCAGGGCGCAAACGGAGCCAAGAGGCCTCTGCGTTCAGCACAGCGCCACCAAGACCTACTGTGTGCGGGAACGGCATGGCCCTCCTGGAGCCCACAGGCTGCAAAGAGGCAGCTGGGCCTGGGAGCCCCTGAGCTTGGCGGGGAAAGTCAGGCTAGAGGGGGGCCATGGGGAGGAGGAGCCCCCAGCCCAGGCGGTGTGTTTCGCAGGAGCCCAGGGCCCAGGCAAAGGGGGCGAGGGTTGGGGCTGGGGCCGAGGAGAGGGGAAGGGAGAACAGGCTGCGCAGGGACAGAGAGCCGGAGTTTACAAGTTAAATTAAGAAACTCGGATTTTGACCTGTGGACACCGGGGAGCCAGCGAAGGGATTGATGGGATTTGCATTTGGGAACCATCTCCCTGGCTCCTGGGGTGACGGAGAGGGGAGAGCTGGGCCGGGGACAGCTCTGGACTCTGGGGGATGCCCCAGCGGAGGGCACATGAGGTCACAGGCAGAGCCAGAGGGACACCTGAGCAGCTGGTTCCACAAGAGGAGGGGGCAGAGGAAAGTGGCATCGCAGGGGCCCAGGGCAGGGTCACTGGAACCCAGCACATGAGAAGAGAGGCGGGATAAAGGCCACCAACGGCCAGAGAGGGGACAAGAAGACGTCTACTGGGTTGTCACCTTGTTGCCCTTTCAGAGGGGTGCTGACCATGAAAATCAGACTTCTGTGGGCGCAGGAGCACACGGTGACAGCAAGCAGACTAGACAGTAAGAGAAAGGTAGAATGAGGATTGGGGCCACAGGGGTCTTGGGGCAGGATAAAGGAGGGTCACCTAGTTAAATTTGAGCTTCGGATGAACAAAGAATAATTTCTCAGTATAAATATGCCCCATGCAGTATTTGGGACATGCTTTTACTAAAACTTAATCTGTGTTTATCTGAAATTCAAATTTAACTGGGCGTCCTGTGCTTTTATTTGCTAAATTTGACAAAGCCAGTTAAGGGGAGTCTTTGGTTTTCTTAGTGGGAGAGACCTGAGCGCGGCCGAATGCAGACGTTAAAGAGAGAGTCCTGCTCCTCTGGGGCCACGGGCCACAGCGCAGGGCAGGGCCAGCACCAACGTCTCCAGTTTAGTAGGAGGCTGCGGCCAGACGAAAGCAGGTGCTGGTGGGCTCCTGGCTTGATGAGGGAAGGAGAAGCTGCCAGAAGGTTCTCTGGGGTGTGGGGGGATGGGAGGAGCAGGAGGATCAGGGGACAAAGGGCCAGCTGAGCTCGGAGAAGCTCATTCCAGGTGACACCCTCACCCTGCACGGGCAGGTGCGCAGCTCTGCGCATGTTCCCAGAGGCAGCGCAGACTGACCCGGGGCTGGGGTTTTCCAGGAGGGTATGACAGAAGGTCACGGGACAGGGAAGTTGGAGATATCAGTGAGAAAGTGACAAAAGGATTCCAAGTACAGATGTTCACACATTAACTACGTACTCGTTATAAGGGCTGTTTTGATACACCGTTGAGTCTTTCTGAAGGCAAGGCTCATTGGCTCACACGCCACAGGGTAACAGCCGGGCAGCAAGAAACACACTAGCGACAGCCTACTCCGGGTGATGAGTATTCCAAGGAGGAAACAGTGACAGTCCAGCTTCTGCTGCAGACCTCCTGTAGGGGAGGTTTCAGCTGAAATGCGTTTCCTCCCTCCCGCTCCCCTCCTTCCTCACTCCCTCCTCGCCTTCCCCTGTGCCCATCCACAGAACAAGAGCCACAGGCAGCCTCTGCTCCCAGAAAATGGCCTTGACCCTGACAAAGACCGGGTTACACAGACTGCTGTAGACATTGTATCCTGGAGAGAATTCAAGTAGCCAGACACCCTCGTCTCGGCTGATGTGACGTCGTGAATTAATTTATCGGTTTATTGTCTGCCTCCCAGACTAGGATGTCGGCCTTTGAGCGGGAGTTTTCCCTGACTCTCTGCTGCACCCCCAATCCCTGGGAAATGCCAGTAGCTGTGGGTTGAATGAATGAACAAATGGGATCAAGAAGGCACCCTGGTAGCCACCCAATTACAGCATGTGTGGCAAGAAAGTATTTCTGCAACATGAACTCTTTTCATTTATTACAAGATTTTACCAAGTTCTCGTCTACCACGAGCCAGTGAGGGAAGACAAAGGTTGCACGAGCTGTCACTCGTTACTCGGAGTTTTAAGATTTATAGTGTTTATTTTCTTCCAGCTTTGGTAATGGCTGCTGGTCACACCAGAGAGAGGGACTGGCAAGAAGGGTGAACACACTGTAAGTGTTATTTTCCACCGTGGGGTTATGAGGGGGCTAGGCAAAGATTTTATCTGCCATCTGGGGAGCACATTATTACTGTTGTTTCCTCCTTTGCTTCTGTTTAGAACATCTGAGACTGGGATGGAATTTTTTTGTGTTTTTAGACAAGGTCTCACTCTGTCACCCGGCTAGGGTACAGTGGCATCATCATAGCTCACTGCAACCTCCAACTCCTGGGCTCGAGCGATCCTCCTGCCTCAGCCTCCCAAGTAGCTGGAACTACACGTGCACACCATCATGCCTGGCTAATTTTTTGTAGAGATGAGTGTCAATAGGCTGGTCTTGAACTCCTTACTTCAAGTGATCCTCCCACCTCGGTCTCCCAAATTGCTAGGATTAAAGGTGTGAGCCACCCTATCTGGCCAAGGATGGGATTTCAGTCTCTGCTCTTGGTGTTGGCAATCTCCTGTAGAACGTGAACAAAAGTTTTCTGAAAAGGAATTTGGAGGAAAGAAACTTTATTCCAGTGAGCAGTTTGCAAACCGAGGAGACCAAGCATCTGGTGTAAAATGAAGGTGCAAAGTGCATTCCTGAGAACAAAGGGAGGGTTTGGGTTTTATGGAGGGAGTTCCCACCCAGGTTGAATCAGGTCTGTTTGTACAAATGAAGAACTGAACCTTGCTTGGTTTCAAGTGGTTGACGCAGCTGAGCCCTGATTGGCTGAGGCACATGAGCTCTGATTTGTTGGTTCAGGTGAGCTCAGAAAGTCCCGAGGTTAAAAAGATGCAGGTTTTCTGGGAACTCAGAGTACACGTGTGACCCCTGGTCAGCAGGTGGCTGCTTGACTTTATTTTAAATTTAGGCCTAGTTAGCCACTTGGGACCCACCTTGAAGGAATGGCTCTTTCGGGTCCACACTTGTTCACAGAAACAATTTGACTGCAGTGTGGAAGAGATGGCTTCACCTGTCACACACAGGCAAAATACCATGGTATTTGCCCAGCATGTGCCGGCACACTGCAGAAACCCCCGGATCACACTTTTTCAAGATTTCTTTTCACTACTGTTACTTATTAAAGGTCTATGACAAGCCAGAATCCATTGAAAACTTTCTTTTTTTTTTTTTCAATTTTTTTTAAATCTTTTTTTTTTTTTTTTGAGATAGAGTCTCACTCTGTTTCCCGGGCTAGAGTGCCGTGGCGTCAGCCTAGCCCACAGCAACCTCAGACTCCTGGGCTCGAGCGATTCTTCTGCCTCAGCCTCCCGAGTAGCTGGGACTACAGGCACGTGCCACCATGCCCGGCTAATTTTTTCTATATTTTTTAGTTGGCCAATTAATTTCTTTCTATTTCTAGTAGAGACGGGGTCTCCCTCTTGCTAAGGCTGGTGTTGAACTCCTGACCTTGAGTGATCCTCCCATCTCAGCCTCCAGAGTGCTAGGATTTACAGGCCTGAGCCACCACGCCCAGCCCATTGAAAACTCTTTCATCTGACACGATTAAATAAACCGTTTTGAGTCAGGGTTAAGTTCCTGGGTTTTGCACCCAGTTTGAGGTTGGATTACCACCACTCCTGTTTTGTAGCCAAAAGCCCTTGCACAGTTTACTTAATCTCCTAAACCTTGGTTTCTTCATCTGTGAAATTATTGATACATGGAGCTATTGTAAAGAATAAATAAATAAGGTGTTTAGCACAGTGCCTCACACAAACTGAGCACTGGAAAATGCTCTGATGGTATTCTCATTAAATAAACATTAATAACCTGTTCGGTGGAAAAACATTCATTTCTATTAAGTAATTTAACATTTCTAATGCAAGAAAGGATTATAAGTCATTGAAATCATAATCACACATTCTGCAATTGTGATGTTTCCAAATATAGACGCTGCTGTCTAGTTCTAAGAGGCCCCAAGAAGTCAAGCCAAGCAAACTGTCCAGTGTCTGACACACCTACCGTGCAACTTTGAAGTCCAATAACCATCAGCGAGTCTCGATTCCTCCTCATTCTCTACAAAAATACAAGGAAGTTGAAATAAGCACAGGCTTCCCTCTGATAAACACATTCTGTAGGTGCCACAGGAAAACGTCCCCTTGTCCTTCCGAAGGTCCCCTGGAAAGCAATAGACACAAGGAGGACTCATAGAGGAGAAGGCAAACAAATTTATTTGATCACAGTTTTAAGTGACACAAGAGCCTTCAGAATGAAGACCCAGAGATACAGGGGAAACTGTCCATTTTTATGCTTAGGTTCAAGAAAGTACGGACAAGCACGTGGAAATATGATTGGACAAAAAGGGTATGATTTAATGCTAATGGACTGAGTGAGTGTTAGGAAAAAACACCAAATCGTGTTGTTCCTCTACTCTCACACTACAACGATCAACGCAGGAGACTTCTGTGACCCCAAAATATGTGGGGATTTCTCCCCACCAGCAAGCAAGCAATGAGTTCTCCAGCGGACACCAGCCGAATGATCCCCTGGCTGCTGTGGAGAGATGGGGAGGGGGAGCTGAGCCAGGGACAGCCCTGGACTCTGTGATGCCCCAGCAGAGGACACATGAGGTCACAGGCAGAGCCAGAGGGACACCTGAGCAGTTGATTGCACAAGAAGGGGGCAGAGGAAAGTGGCATCGCAGGGGCCCAGGGCAGGGTCACTGGACCCAGCAGATGAGAAGAGAGGAGGGATAAAGGCCACCAAAAGCCAGAGAGGGGACAAGAAGACGTCCACTGGGTTCAGCAATAAGGCTGACACTTTGTCGCCCTTTCATAGGGCTGTTGACCACGAAAGTCAGACTGCTGTGGGCCCAGGAGCACACGGTGGGTGACAGAATGGTGACAGCAAGCAGACTCGGACCTTTCAAAGGCTAGATAGTGAGAGAAAGGTGGAGCGGGGATTGGGGCCAACCAACAACACGCAGCCACAGAATGTCTAAACCGGAAGGGAAACAGAAGCCCAGGCCAGAGGGAGAAACGGGCCCTCCCGGCCGCGTAGCTTGTGTCAGGTCTAACCAGCCCCGGGTTCCACTGGCTCTTGCAGAGGTTGTGGTTTGCCAGCCACAATCCTAAAAGTTAAACAGCTGCATGTGGATTTGAGTCTTCAAAAATAGAATATTCTAGAAGGAATGACATTCATGTATTTTTTTTTTTTCCCCTACTCTGAATTTAGAGTTGTTGAACTAAGGGCCTAAGGGAGTCTCAGAGGTAAAAGATCTCCGACATAACTATGCTCAGGAATTCATTGCCTGTTAGATGTTTAAATTTTGGGGTTGTTAATTTCTTACAGAAACCACATGCTGGAGGATCTTTAGCTGAGTTGCACTCCTGAGTGTGGATGAGGGACCGGGGTGGTGGGGGGAGGAAGTGGGGGCCACGACCGCCCCACGGCTCTCCAGGTTCAGCAGCTCCTCAGCCTCCCCCACTTAAATGCCAAACCCGACTTCCTTCCTTCCTTCCTTCCTTCCTTCCTTCCTTCCTTCCTTCCTTCCTTCCTTCTTCCTTCCTTCCTTCCTTTCTTGACAGAGTCTCGCTCTGTCGCCCCGGGTAGAGTGCCGTGGTGTCATTGTAACCTCACTGCAACCTCAAACTCCTGGGCTCAAGGGATTCTCCTGCCTCAGCTTCCCCAGCAGCTGAGACTATAGGCACGTGCCACTGTGCCCAGCTGATTTTTCTATTTTTAGTAGAGACGGGTCTCACTCTTGCTCAGGCTGGTCTCGAACTCCTGATCTCAAGCAATCCTTCCGCAACAGCCTCCCAGAGTGCTGGGATTACAGGCATGAGCCACTGTGCCCAGCCCCACTGTGTTCTTAGATGACTTCTCTTCCAGTTAAGCGCTCAGGAGAGATTTCTATTAATAAAAGTCACCCAGCTGGACGGAATACACGTTGTTCTGATGTGTTACACAGAATAAAAACTTAAGAAAAATGCATAAGAACTTGTCTGCTCTCATTTTGGGAGCCTCCCCCTCTTCCTGTCCCAACCGCATCAGCCATTTTCCCATCTTTCTGCAGCTGATTCCTGTCCTGAGGGTCCAACTCAGACCCTGGCCGGTCCAGGTGGGCCTTGGGGCCACACTCGCAGGGATTTGCAGCCACACAAAGCCCCGGAATCACAAGTGACATGTAATGAGCTTAGATGTGTCATGCTTGACAGCCACAGCTCTGTTTTTATAACTTCTAATATTTCCTTAGACAAATAACTTTTGTAGATAACCGGGAAATACATATACATTTTAAAAATAATAAAACCCACCATTTGCCCAAACAGCTTAGTAGTAGAGGAAGGGTCTATCAAAGGATGTCCACATACAAGGCTTCGATTTAGACCAAGGCATTCTTTTTTAATTGGTGTTAATGAGAGAAGAAAAATCATCTTCCAAATTTTCTAATTTTTTTCTGGGATAATCTAAGGTGTTGAACTAAATCCAACAATACCACAGAGGGAGGGAATTAAACATTTATCCTGGCCGGGCGCGGTGGCTCACGCCTGTAATCCTAGCTCTCTGGGAGGCTGAGGCGGGCGGATTGCTCGAGTTCAGGAGTTCGAAACCAGCCTGAGCAAGAGCGAGACCCCGTCTCTACTATAAATAGAAAGCAATTAATTGGCCA
>CAUYPO010038002.1:0-60707 GCA_963574435.1 Cheirogaleus major | reverse complement strand
TGGAGGTCTGACATGGGTCTTGCTGGGCTACCATCAAGGTGTTGGCAGGGTTGCATTTCCTTTGGGGGCTGAAGGGGAGAATCCTTTCCTTGGTCTTCTCTTGCTTCTAGAGGCTGCCTGCATGCCTTGGTTTGTGGCCCTTTCCTCCTTCCTCAGAGCTAGCAACGGCAGGGGGAGACCTTCCCACATCAAATCGTTTCTTCAGCCTCCTCTCCCACCTTTAATGACCCTTGTGATTACATTGGGTCCAGCTGGAAAACTCAGGACGCCCCTATTTTAAGGTCAGCTGATTAGTAAACTTAGTTCCATCTGTTACCTTAAATCTTCTTTGCCATGTCATGTAACACATTTGCAAATTCTAGAGATTAGGACATGGATATCTTTGTGGGAGGCACGTTAGTCTGCCTACCACATTTGTTATTCTCCACATTTTATACATGAGGCACAAGGCACAGAGAGGTGAAGTGACTAATTCAAGCTAGTAAGCTGCAGACCTGGAGATAATCACACACTGGCCCCATCTGTCCACAAACGGGCTTGGTTCCCTAAAAGCATTGGGTCTGACATTGATCAGCCCAAACCAACCTTGGCTTTTAACCCAGAAATAAGTGCGGGAGATTGTGCTTTTCCTTTTCCCTGGAGTTGCCTTGCAGAAATTGGTATTCCTGATCAGCTTCTTTACTTCTTGTGAATTCACCAAAACAAGGTGTTTCTAAAGCAGAATTCCAGTTGGTTCATGGCCTTGAATTTGGCTGGTGACATTTTTGGACCTACGCTATCTTTAATTTGTATGTAATCATGCTATAGATCTAACAATTATTTCCTATCACTTTCACTCTTAGAAATCACTCCCATACAGGGAATCCTTTAACAATCCTATTTCAGTAGCGTTTCCTTATTTAATTTAAACAATCAATTCTTTATCGGGAATTTATTTGGTGTCTGGTAAAAGAGTATCTGAATTTATTTTCTACTTTCTCTTCACAAAAATTCAACCAGATGTCCCAGCAGTCCTTAGTCTGTGACAGCATTTGATCATATATTATCAAATATGCCAGGGGTTGTTTCTGACCTTTCATGCCATTTTTCTGTTGTGGTGTTTGTACTGCACTGTTTTAATTACTGAAGTTACAAAACATGTTCTCATATATGAAGGAAAAGGTATCTTATAAGTCAGCTGGGCTCAGCTATTTATTCTTCCAAGTGGGCCTTAAAATAATTTTAAATTAACATTTAATTACATCTAAAATTAACCAGAAAATAATTGACATTTTAATAATATTTGATCTTGTTATCTAGGAAAATGATATTTCTCTCCATTTACTTAAATCTTTCTTATGTCTCTCACTCAAGTTTTCTTCACATAAGTTCCATACTTTTTTCCTAAATGCTATTTCTGGGTATTTTATTTTATTTCTATTATCTTTTCCTAGTATGTTTTCTTATTAATTATTGATGGTATACAGGAAAGGTAATGGCCTTTATATCTTTGACTTATATCTAGTTCTTTAAGATTAACCATTACTAAACTAATATTTTCTGTTGATTCTTACGGATTTTTGAGGGGTACATGCTCCCGCAATAATGATAGTAGTGCTTATTTTTCCTATCTTACTGGATAGGGGAGAATTTCCATAACAAAATTAAATAACAGTGGTCGATGATCAAGAGTGTCCCTTCTTCAGTCTTAATTTTAATCGATGTTTATTGTTATGAGCAATGATGCTGATGCAGGTTTAAGATAGCAAACTTTTCTTTAAATTAAAGAATTTCCCTCAGTTACTACATAATAAAGTTTTTTTCTCTTTAAGATGATGTTATTGTTTTTAAATGCATCTATTCAAATGACTTTTTTCTTAATATATTGATATAATTATAAAATATTTATAGCTTTTCTACTGCTAAACTATCCTTAAACTCCTGGACAACAAAGCTTACTTGATTGTGGTAAATGATTGCTTTAATATGCATTAAATATGGATTGCTAGGATTCACTGAATAATTTTATGTCTATGTTTAGAGGGAAGATTGGTGAGATGAACTGGAAGGAGGTTGACTGCTTTGGGATGCCCCTGGGTTTGACATCTGCGATGAGAGGGGGAGGGGAGACAGGGAGAGGGACCCAGAAAAATGGAGGAGAAGGAATGAGGACACAGGCTAACCTCACTGTTCTGCTCAGCCTCTTTCATTACGACTCATCAGGATCTGCTGAGCTACCCAGAAGAATCCAATCTAAAAATCAGTGTCCTCCCTTGAAACTGTGGGTTTTTATAGGACTGTCTGGTAAGTGAGATTCCCTGTTAAGTAAGATGCTGGGTATTGTTTTAAGATAGCTAGCCTTCATCAAGTTCATTCTTGTATATAAAATGACCGGACTGTTCATGACTCACCATTATGTAACAAAAGTCTATTATAATTTTCCTATTAACTTGCCTTATTCTATTCATTAGCATTTGATTACACAAATATTCTCTTAACGTTTTCTTATGCTTGAATGTGAGAGGATTACAATTGCATTCTTTAGAAACAATGTAAAAATTCAAATTAGCCTTCCCAGTGAGTCTAAATCGAGAGGTTTCATTCTACTTTTCTTCTGAATTTATCAGGGGTTACTCTCTGTACTTTTTTATACAAGCAAATGAAGATTGTATGATCTTTGCTTTTTTTTTTTTCCTACTATATACTCTCTTTGATTTCTGAGGCTTGGAATCTATTTGTAATGTCACTGGATAAAAGACAATAGTGGGTGTTGGAATTCTTTTTCTCAGAAGATAATATCATGAGTAGCATATTGCTCCCCTACCCACCTACTTTCCCAGGGGAGGAGAGATGACTGCATTCTTCTGTGGTTCCCTGGTTTTAATTAGAGGCTTGATCGGTGAGTGAGGGATCCTAGTCTGGAGCCAGTGAGTGCTCCATCCAGAAAACCTTCCTCATGGACAAAGCTCTGACAGCGCAGCTGATCTTCCCCGGTCACCTCCCACCTGTGTCCCTCCTCAGTTTCCGTGGTCTGCCTGCCTCTAGCCTACCCCGCTGCTCATTTTGTTAATCCCTTGTCCAGACTGCTTCCAGAGTGAACTACTTAAAAAGGAAAATTCCATGAAGCCATCCTACTTTTAAAAGCCGTCACTGGTTTTTCATCACTTTCTGGCAAGTCAAACCCCCATAAGAAGGGCCCTGCTCTCATCTGCAGGGTTAGCCCATTCGTGTAGTGGCACATCCCTGCCTGGTGGGAAATTTACACCTGAGCAAAGTAAACTTTTGTGCTTTCCTGTGTACCTCCAAGTGTATGAGCTGCAGTTACCTCCGTGCTTTCCCCCCCTTCATGGAATGCCTCCCTCTCACACTCTTCCCTACCACCTGGCATGCTCCTGCGCATCCTCTAGGTCTCAGCTCACAGAGAAAGCTAAGTTGAGGGCCCTTCTCCTGTGCCCTCTGAAGACCCTGAGCATGATTCCAACACGGCACTAGCCACACCCTATTGTTGTCACATAGAACAGCCCTGTGACATCCTTGGGTTCTTTCAGAGTAGGGTCTGCATCTGTTTTTTTTTAAAAGACTGAAACTGATTCATCTTTGAATTCTTGGTGTCTAGTACAGTTCCTGACTGTAGTATGTGCCCAATAAATCTTTACTCGGTGAGTGAATGTGTTGCCCTCATTTTTTGGGTAGGGAAATGCACAAGTAGAGAGGCAGTCAACACATGCAAGGAGCATTGGCTGGGGAGTCAGGCCAGTACGTTCTTACATTGTTTGTGACCTGCTTTCTCTCCTTCCCTGCCTAGAAGCTGTCTTTTCTGAAAAGGCAAATATGCAAAAATTGATTAAGCATGTTGGGTTCCAATGCCCAAATGTTTCCACCAAAGTAGCCTTAAGAGTAGAAAGTACCTGGGACCTCAGCAGGCCCGAAGGCTGTTGGGTTAGAAGTTTCATGTTTAAGTGAACATTTATGTGAAATTTGTGTTATATTCTCTAAAATGTCTCCTTTTAAAAATTGAAAAATGTTTACAAAACCTACCAGTTAGTTGACTTACTCAACCACCACTCCATCTCCAAGTAAAATTAGCATTCCGAGAGGATGGGCCATGGTTACCCTTGGCATGTGCCCACTCTCTGCCATGTGGGTAACTCGGTTAGAGGCTGGTAGAGGAAGAAGAAAGAGCACTGACTCTGGACTCAGAGAAGACTGGATCCAATCCCAGCTCTATTACTTATTAGCTGTGTTACTTCAAGCGAGTTACTTAGCCTTTTTGAGTGTTGGTGGTCTCCTCTGTAAAACTGGAATAATGGCAACCCCCCAAGCCTCCTGAGGAGTCAGGGAGGCAGCCTGGGAGAGCCCTACAAGTGCATGCAGTGGATATTCAGTATTGGTTCTCTTCCTTCACCCCAACTGTCAGGTTCCCTTCACAAGTCTCCCCATCCACCCCCACCCCAATTCACTTGGTCATGGGAGAACGATTACAAGCAGTAGTCACTCTAGAGTGCTGAGGGAACCATGGAGCCATTTCTGCCTCTGCCTCCCTTACCTAAGCCCACTGGAATTCACTTCATTCTTTATACCCAATTTCCTCGTGTAAATTAGGATAGTTAAGCCATCCTTGTAGCGCTTCAGTGAGGATTAAATCAGCTAATGTGTGTAAAACTCCAGCAGGGTGCTGGTCACATATTAGGTACTCAATATGTGGGAAATATGATTATTGTAACTCTTATAATAATAGATTGTTGAGGGCCCACATTCATAGAACCAGGTGGAATGCTCCCTCCCCAAAGACGTGTACATTCCAATACCTGAAATCTGTGAGTATGTTACTTGACATGGCAAAAGAGACTTTGCAGATGTGATTACATTAAGGACCTGGAAATGAGAGAATTATTTCTGGACTGTGGAAATGAACCTAATGCAGTCACAGGGTCATTGAAAGAGTCAGAGAAGCACACAGAGATTTGGAGATGCCACTGCTGGATTTGAGGATGAAGGAGGGCAGACTGAGAACAGCCTCTAGAAGGTGGAAAAGGCCAAGGAACGGATTTTCCCCTAGAACCTCCAGAAGAACACAACCTTGATGACACCTGATTTAGCCCAGTGGAACCCATTTCAGCTTTCTGGTCTCCAGAACTGTAAGATAATAAATTTGTGTTGTTTTAAGCCACTCAGTTGGTAGTAATTTTTTACAGCAGCAGTAGGACATTGATACAGCAGGTGACTACAGCCTTGAGCACAGACAGCAGCAATGACAACCAAACCCCTCCTCCCCTTACCAGGTAACATGACAGTAGCTGGTCCCCCTTATCCCCCCTCCCCATGCCCCTTATCTCCCCTTCCCATATCCCTTCCTAAGGTGACTGCTGCTTTCCGGAGTGGGGTAGGTGCTGCTGTACCCGAAATGTGCCACCAGGAACCACATCTATTCATCTATGGGCAAAGGTATAGGAAAAAGGTGTAGGGAGGGGTGTGTGTGTGTGTGTGTGTGTGATGATGGGGGCAATAATTCAGTCCTGCTCAACTCCAGCGTGCCCAACCTGGCAAGCTGAGGATAAACGGCAGTTGCCATGGGAACAGCATCCCTTGCTTCTGCTTGCTGCCTCCTTAGTGCAGCTCTGCCCGCACCGTGTGATGCGGTCACCACCCAGCACTCAGCACGGGCCCCTCACAGGGTCCTGAATACCACGAGGCTGGAGCACTTCTGCTATTTTACCTCTTTCTAAATTAACTGCATGGACTCTAGAAGCCAGGAAATAGATTGGAGAACAAGGGTGAGAGGCCTCGAGGTACCGTGGACAGAGCACCCGACTCAAGATCTCTTGTTAAAGTCCTTTCCCTCCTCTGAGCTCCCGTTTCCTCTCTTGTCTGATGAACATGGGGGTGGCCAGAAGGACCTCTCAGAGCCCCTCTCACAGCTGTGAGATTACGTTCAGGGGGTGATCAGAAACTCAGACTGAGGAACAAGGTAGAGCTAAAAAATGGTCGGGTTGATGGCTATTTCTCAGTGTTCTTAAAAACCAGTCTTTTCACCATAGGGCCAAGCCCCAAGAGACAGCCGGTGTCAAAGGAGGCTGTTCTCTGTGTCATGTGCAGTGTCCTCCTTTCCCGCAGTGTCCCACTCCAAAGTGAGTGAGTAGGGAGAACGGGTGGCAAGCCCACTCCTCATCAGAGGACTCTGCTGGCACCGAGGGCCTCTCTTCCTTTACTACTCCTCAGGGGCCACATTGGAGCTCTTAAGCTCTGTCACCGGGCAGGATGGACTCTGGAACGCAGGTGGCACAAGGCAGACGGAAATCCTCACGCCAACATTATTCATCAGTTCATTTTTCTAAGAATGCTCAACTAGCTCCTGACCACCCGGGAACTGAGACAGACACACAAGTCACGGCAATCCAGGGCCGGCACTGAGCTTGCCTGGCCGTGCTTGGCTGTGTAGAAGCAAACTCACTTCCCTCCATGAGCTCATACTGCCCACCACTGGGTCTGCAGTCTCCAGGGGCTGTTTGGAGAAGTACATTGTGTTCTTCCCCTTCCATGTTGGGCCCGTCACAGTGCTGCAAAGAGGGATTGGGGGCTAGCAGTGTCGTGGGGCAAGGCTACACTATGCCATTTCATAACACTTCATGATAAGGAGAGTCACCAACTGAAGTTCATCCATTAAATATGAGAGCCCAACCGGAGCCATGGAGCTGGCCGTGGGGCCACCCAGAGTCGAGAAGCAGCATGGAGCTTGCAGGCTTCGCTCCTGTGATGATGTTCACAGCATGTGAGTGCCTTGTTCCCTTCACCATGATCTCCCAAGGGAGAATGTCACAGGCCAAGAGAACAGCTTGCGTACAGGGCTGGGGGGCAACATTGTGGAGTGTTTGGTAACTGTAAGCAGCCCACGTTAGCTAGGGATGGACTACTGCAAGGAATAAGGAGAGTTATTGTGCACTTCTGCGCACTGTATAAGTCCTCTTTCTACTTCACTTTTCCGAGTTTCCCTTCCTGAGATACCTGTGCTTTTTGTTCAAGCCACCAGCGTTGCAAACCCTGGGGGAGAGACCACTCCCTTGCCTTTTCCAGGAAATAGATGATGACCGAACTAAGACTAATCATGACAATTCTGTTCCTTGCATTTTATTATTATTATTTTTGTCTATGTGATATAGTTTAGTCCAAGGAGAAAGAAGAATAGGTCTACTGAATGTGGGAGGGTAGGAGGCACTTTTTGGAAATCTTTTGACTTCCTGATAAAAAAGGACCATGCAGCTCGAACCCTTTCCTATCTCTGGCAATGTGGTGCTTAGAACTGTGGCCAGCATCTTGTATTCATGAGCGAGAGGCCGAGAGAATCTCTGAGAAGTTCAGAAGTCGTGATCCAATGCTAAACAAATGTCCTTCCAAACTTCTTTTTATGTGATAAAAATAAACTCTAATCTGTTTAAGCCACTGTTTGTTGGATATTTGGTTACTCATAGCCAAGTAACTGAGACAGGCCCAGTGTAAGGAAATGGAATTTATACTTTTTCTAGTAGGCAAAGGGAACCATAGAAGGGTTTTTGTTGTTATCGTTTAGGATTAGTTTAAAATGAAAAGTGATGTTCTAACTACACAGAGTTGATCGTTATTCAACATATGTATGTGTTGAAACACCAAATTATACCTCATAAATCTGTACAATTATAATGTATCATTTAAAAATTTAAAAAAAGATGGCTTTGGACTCTGGGATGAGAAAAAGAAAAAAATTTAAAATATTAAAAAAAAGTGATATTACCCATGTGTTGTGAAAACTTCAAGCCATAAAGAAGAACACAAAGAAAGGTGTGAGGCCTCCTCACTCTCACCAACCCCACTTGTTGGAAGCAAGAGAGGACAGGGAGAGATGCATGTGTATTTTGCAAAAATCGGATTATGCTGTACATCTCTAAAGTGTTTTGCAATTTGCTTTTCTCGTTTACTGATATGTCATGGATACAGGAGGTTTTTGAGGCAAGGTAGAGTATTGTGGGAGATGTACTTAAGGAAGATGAAGTTGACAATTTATTCTGTAATCTATAAACTGGGTATGAATGACATTAGACAAAACCTGCCCTCCCTCTGAAAAGAAAAAGGGGAAACTGAGAAGCATTGGTAACTTCCTAAGTGCAGGCATCATGCTAGGCATTTTCATTTAATTCCAACACCTCTGTGAGATTATTTTACAAATGAGGAAATAGAGACTCACTGAAAGTTGGAAGCCGGTTCTATCTGACCCGAAGCCCCTAGTCTGTCTGACTCGCCGACAAGTAGTTTCACATTTTTCCATGGGGTGGCCTGTCATAACTGCCCACGTTTTCCTGCTGCTAAATGCAAATATTTGAATTCCCTTAAGTAAGGCATAAGGCAAAATGAGTGCCCAGAGAGGCGCTTCCTGGTGGGCCCTGCTAAGAAGACAAAATGCCCTGGACCTGATCCTCAGGGATAAATCCCCCCTTTGGGGCTGGCCAAAGCTGAGTGAGTGAGGCAAGGACAAACTGGCATGGGTTTGGAGGAAAATGGGGACAGGACGAGACAGCCAAAGGAAATGCCATGTGGAGTCCAATAGGCTGGCTTCCCTACCGACTGTTAAGCAAAGGCAGAGGCGTCTCCAAAGCTCTTGGGAAAATGACAACTGGCAAAACTCATAACGAGGGGTAATTATGCCGTTAGAGGCACTCCCTGGTGCTAAGGGCTAGGAAGATCTGCCAATGAGATTCACTCTGAGTGCGTAATTTGCTGAATATTGTTAAGCCAATGTTTCCCCCAATCGGGAAGTCCGACAGCAGGCAAGTGCGGTTCAATGCCCCCACCTAAGAGCTGCCAGGACCACTTTCTCACAAGAGCGAAGGTGGTGAGAGAGGCCACCAGGTCTTCTTATGTCTCGGCTACTCCGCAGAGGGCCTGGACCTCTAGATGTGATGCCTCCCCACCAAGGTCCTCCTGCTGGAATTCCACTCTGGGTCAGAGCCCGGCTCTAATCCCACCTCTTTCAGGAAGTCTTTTCTGAGCAGCTACCTCCCCAGCCATGTTTCCAGCTCTCACCCAACTTCTATGACCTTCTGGGACTTCCCTTTGGAAAGCAGCTGAGCACATTCTGCCTAATAGAGTTAACCGTTTACCTCTCTTCCCTCGACTTGGGAGCTCTTTTGGAGTAAGATCTGTCTGATTTCTAATTCTCGATTGCCATACACATAGTTATTTAAAAGGCAGGAGCTACTTATGTTTCTGTTGGATGAATAAATGAATAACTGGCTGGGGAGAGATGTGTCCTTTGCTTAGGGGCAACAGCCGGAAAGTGAGAAGATGAGTGAAGGAGGTCTAGACCCGTAGGTCTGTCCAGCTCAGGGAACTGCCAAGCCTCCTCCTGCACCTGGCCCCACCTTCTGCTTGGGGAAGAAATCTGGACATTATGATGAGTGAAGGATGTTCAACATGAAGGAAACATTGGATTGATTGTTCCAAGAAGAGTCCTTAGAGATTATCTAGTCCTGACATCTTTCATGATAAGGAAAGAGGCCCAGAGAAGAGAAATGTTGGTGTTATATGAGGCATCTTGGGGGCAGTAGTGGGGCTGGAACTGGAGCCCTTGTCTGCTGAGGTCCAGCCCAGTGCTCATGTGGCTGCCCAGGCAGTTTCTGTTTACCTTCCTGTGGCTATCATCTGAATCTGGCCGGAATGATCTCAGGGATGTAAACATATGTATAATTCATCAAATGTTTCCCAAGAATTTCACTGTTCTTTTCAGCTGATTTGTTTTCTGCAATGCCTCTTTTCTATCTCAGTTAACGTTTTTTATGCAATTACCAAATAACCCCCTGTTGAAGATGAGAAAAATCATTCCTGCAGCTGGTACCTTCCCACAGCTGTGTCCTTTCTTGTTCCACTTAAATGGGCCTTCCTGGCTATGGCTGGACTGTGATGTGTCACAGGAAGGATGCTGCAGTGCGAAGTCTGAGCTCCCAAAAGAGTGAGTGTGGAGAGAAGGAGGGACAGTGGGTGGTGGGTTTGGGCATGAGGCCAGGAGGAAGGGCATGGTCCAGGGAGAAAAGGGAATGAGGTGGGAGGCGGGCTAGGGAGCAGTGGGAACAGGAGAGTGGCCTCACTGGACTGGGAGCACCTGGAGCCAAGGTTGGGTGCTTACTCATTGCTGCCTCCTGAGAACCGAGGATGGAGCCTGGGGCCTGGCTTGGAGAAGGCTTTGGGAGCTCTTTGTTGAGCGAATGAATGAACTGTAGAATGGGCACATCCACCCTCTGGAACATGAAACAATTGCTGTTACCCAGAGCTTCCTGCCCTCTTTCAGCAACATCTTAAAGCCCAGTGGTGACTTGGGATGCATTTCAGAGTTATCTTGGAGCTTTTTCCATTGCATAGATTCTGGTCTCACCTTTTTTATACTGAATCAGAAGAGGGAAGAATGGGCTACATCAGGCCTGTGTGAATCAAAAATGCATATGACTGCAGTTGAGGCCCACTCTTGTACACTCTTCCTGCTTCCCTGGCCTCTGCTGATGACCTTGTATTAACTATAGATTCTTCTCCTTCATCATACCTGGGGTGACTCATTCAGTAAGGTTTGGTAGGACTGAATGTCTACGTGGATTTTCCCGCCCACAGGAACCATTACCAAATTCACACCCCACTGCAGCCTCTGATGCAGGACTGGGGGGCTGCACAGGGAGAGGGAGGGGCCTTCACCCTGTGGAGCACTTTATGGGGGGAGCTCCTTGCTCAGCAGCTTTGCTGGTCAGTTCCCCAGACAGCCACAGGGATCACACGAGTGTCAAATAGCCTCTGGGGCCAGCTCTGCTTCCCGCCTCAGGCTAGAGAGGCTTTAGCCCCCCAAAAGGACCACATGGCAAAGAGATTCTTTTCATGAAAGGGGTCAAAATCAAGGAAGGCAAAAACTTTCAAACACATCCATCCCTCTCCCCATCCTCAGCACTGTGCGTGCACATGTGCACACACACACACACACACACACACACACACTGAATGAAGAACATGGCTCGTCAATTCCCATCTCTGATGACTGACAAAAGTCTTGTCTTGCATTACCCACCTGTGTGATGCAAATTTCAGAATATAAAGAAAGTCCCCTTCACAGGCCCCAAAATCTCACCATTATGGCTTTGGCCTTCCTGATAAACTGCAAACCCCTTAGCAGGATGTACACATTAAATATAATCAGTCAAGTATATGTTAGTATAAATAAACTGATTAGAAACACTGAAGGGAGCAGGTTCGGGTAAGGCAGGGCCAGAGTGGAGCGGGTAGGCATGGGGTGGGGAGACACTGAGCAGAGAACAAGGCTCAGGTTGGGGGCAGTGGGGGTGCTGCAGTTGGAGCCAGGTCTTTTCACACCTTGAACCACCACTGTCCTCTTCAGAGAGCTCTGGAGTCAACTCCACACCAAGGGGGTTGGAAAAATCCTCCAAACTTCTTAGCCTGGAAGAAGGCTACCTTTTGGCCAAGTTCACGCCCCACTTCCTGGGGGAAGCCTGCCCTCAAGCAGCTGTAAACCCTGGGGTTCATGCTAAGGCATGACCAGCCTATGCACAGCTCAGCCATCACTAGTTGTGAGACCTTAGACATGTTACTTTCTCCATTTGTGCCTCAGTTGCCTCATCTGTAAAATGGGGTTAGTAATAGTATCTAGCACAGAAGGTGGTTGTATGAATTAAATAATCAACACAGAGAATGTGCATAGAATAGTGCCCAGCATATAGTAAATACTACGTGTTTGCTATTATTATTTTTCTTGGTTCTGTTATTATTCACTGCTTCCACGGGATCCTATCTCCTCCTCTCTGTTCCTCTCATACCATCCACTCGACACATAGCTGGATCTCAATAAATATTAGCTCCCTTTGTTTTTTCTTTCCTTTGTTTTTCTGAAAACTACCATCAGGACCAGAAAAATGTCACAACTGCTTGGCTTATCCAGCAAAGATTTTCATCTTCCTTGGGAAAAGGAGCCAACCCTGGCACTACTGGATCAAAGCAAGCAGAGGTCAGGGCTTTGAACTGTGGCCCTTGCCTGGCTAGAGTTCAGAGGAAGGTTCCTTGGAGATGGCGAGCCAAGCCCCTGTCCCATATCCGGATGCTTCCAGTCCTACATCACTGACACGTTGCAATCCAGCATCATGTTCTCTGTCCTCGACAGGGCTGTTCTGATAAAGGGCTGACTAATGGGCAGGAAGGGGAACGTCTTGCCAACACGCTTGTTTCCATTAGATTATGGATGTATTTTTAGAGTGGCTGGGAAATATCTAGAATCTTGCCTTGCAAGATGATTTTGTGGACTAGGACTAGGAAGAAATAAATCTTAGCAAGGGGGAAAAAAATGATTGTAAATGCTTCCTGCTGCCAGGACTCCCGTCTCTTCGTCTCCACCTGGTTCACTGTGTTAAGATGCGGCTTGAGTGTTATTTCTTCTGGGAAGTCATCTCAGGGCCTCTTCTAGCACCACCGATTTTTCACAGCATCTTGGGCAACATATGTCTCACCGCGTTATCTTTGCCAGTTCAGTTGACGAGCTGCTTTTTTGATTGAGCTCTTTGAGGGCAGGGGCCATGGCTACTGGTTCATTTCAGAATCCCTGGCTCTTAATTTGGGGCTTTTGTAGAGCAGATGCTCAATAATGTTTAACAAATAAATAAATGGATGGATGGGTGAAATACAAAGACCAAACAGTCATTCTGTGTCAGTAAATCTTACTGCAAGTGTGACTATAGGTCCAAGCCCCTATGTCTCCGCATCTCTTACCCATTGCTAGGTGTTTGTCCCTGATCCCATGCTGCATTTGCATAATGCCCTGGCAGGCCTGCTCTTTGCATGATATGCAAATCATGTGGGCAAATAAATGCCTCTGCTGCCAGACTGACACAAAGAGAGAAAGAAAGGCACCCGTCATGGTCTACCAGTCCAGCGGCACCCCCTTGTAGGGGTCCCAAGTGTGGATGAAGGTTGGGAAGTGAGTGCAGGAAGAGGGTAGAGGTGATGGGGCTCATATGCTATCGAGTTATGGATAACACTTTCTCGTGATTTCAAAATAAACCCCACTGCCTGAACCATATGAAGTGACCAATTGGTGGGACATTTATGGTCACAGTATACTCTATTTGGGTGAAGTTTCTATCAGTCCTCAGTGCCTCAGACAGAGCGAAGCCCTGGGGAGGTTGTCAGGTCCACCCCAGCCAGGAGAGCAGGGTATTTCGGCACCAACCACTCTTGGTAGAGCAGAAGCACACACAGAGGGAGTCCATTCCTGCTCGTCAAGGCCTCAGCTCCCATAAGAGCTGCACGTCTTGCACTTGACCTTCAGGAGAGAGGTGACGACAGAAAGGACCCTTCAGAAATGTGCCCACTGGGCAGAGACTCCCAGCTGTCCCCCATTACCGAGTCTTCTGTCCTTCCATAGTAAGTGACTTTTTAACTGGGCATATGACCACCCAGAATTAAGGCTACTTTTCCAACGTCCTTTGCAGCTGGGTGTTGTCACAGGATTGAGTTCTGGATACAGGCTGTGGTGTACACCATTTCTGGGCCTTGACCCTAAAGGGACGGCAAATCCCCACCCTTTCTGTTTTCTCCTTCCCACTGGCTGGAATGTGACACTGTGGTGATCCAGTTGGTGTCAAATGAGTCAGAGCAGTCCCCTAAGAAGAGGCACAGGAAGAGAAGGAGACTGAGGCCCAGAGGATTCGCAGGGCACAGCCGCTAGGCCAGCTTGGACTTTCCATGTGAGAAAAACAATCTTCAGTCATATGGAAGCCATGTGAGTCTCTGTCATATTCAGTTGAGCTTAGACCCTAACTAAGGCACCCACAGAAATGAATCGAATATATATATGTGCATGTTTGTGCACACGTGGGTTATACACACATGCACACACACAGAGTTGGCAGGTTCTTCATCCCTCCTCCTTTAAAAGTTAAGAATTCAATTGAATTTTGGTCCTTCAAGGGAGTCATTTGTCCCTTTAAATGATAAACACATATTAGGACATGTCCCTAACACAAAATAATAGGAAATCTACAACATCTTTGAAATCTTAAAAATAAATGGTGAGACTGATTCTTAGGAAAATGGTCATCTTTGTCTGATACATATTATTATAATTCTCTACCAACCAGAATCCTCAGTTGCCTGGAGCTTTCTTCATTAGTCTGGCCACTAAGATTTTTGTATTGAGATGGCTGCTCCAGGTGTCTAAGGCCATCACTTCCAAATGTCACCACCGAGCCCTTGTTCTGAAAGCTGAACAGACGACAGCCCCAATTCCATCCACCCCCAGGATATCCCTTGACTCTTCCCAGTTGGTCTGGTCTTATGTAATCTTTCCCAAAGCCAGCTAGAGCCTCATCCAGTGAGTTACCCTGGCAACCCAGCTGTGTCATCTTGAAAGATGTCTCCGGGCACCAGCTTTGGAGTCTGCAAGAGATTTGACTGGGGCTGAGCCGTGAAGCCACGACATATTAGCTTTAACACGATGTCATCATTTATCGTGCTCCTGGTAGACATGTCACATTTTTTAAAGAACATGGATAAAAATAAGTCCTACCTTGACTATGCAGTGAGATTTACTTAGAAAGCAGACACAGCTATCTATTTTCAGAGACCAGCTATGTCTTTTATGGTCTGCCTTGCATTTGTTCTAAAAGAAATTCCTTTCAGTTAGTTCACATTTTTCTCTGAAAATCTCATTACAAACTCAAACATAAGCAGCCCAGTTTTCAAGTCATCAGATAGCCTTTTCATACTGGGCATCTCAAATTTTACAGTTTATCCTTTCATTTCCTCTTTGGGAAAATAGTATTTAAGGAAGTTCATTGACTACTCTCTTCTACTGGTAAGTGCCTTGCATATTCATAGGAACATTAGGTAGCCACTTGACTCCAAGAATGAAAACACTATGCTACTCTGTTATGTTTTGTTGCATATTACTTGTTTAAAAGTAATGTTTTGAAAGGGTTCATTGTGAATCTCTGTATTTTATTATTCTGGGTAACACTACAAAATGTTTCATTCCTTTCATTTATTCTTTAAGTTGAATTTCAGTTAAATGATAAGATAGTGTCCTTTATTCATTTGTTAATTTATTCTACCAACCAACTAATTTTTGTTACTGGGTACTTGAGATACAGAGCTGAATAAGACACAGTCCTTACCCATATGGGTAGCTGGACAAGGCAACAGCCAGGATGTCAAGTGACCTGTGCTACAGGGACAAGTATGTCTAGCAGAGATCTAGCAATAGCTCCACTTGGTTTCTAGAATCTTGGCATTGGAAGAGAACTTAAAGGGTCATATGGTTCAACTCCCTCACTTTACAAAGGAAGAAATTAAGGCCATGCTTGCCTTTCTTACCCACCTTCTACCATGCTTCCCCTCATCCTCTCTTCTGAGTCAATCTCAGTGAACTTCTTTTGGTCCCTTGAACACAGTGTTCACTCCCACCTCTGCCTTTGTACCATATTTTATTCATGTCTATATCTCCAGCACAAAGTAGGAGGTGGAGATCAGACAATGTTTCATGTGGTCTCACAAATATTCTTTGAAGGAGGTAGGGCAGGAATGACTAATCCTCTTCAATACACTGAGACCCTATAACCCAGACAGGTTTGTAACTGGCCCAGAATCACACAACTTGTCAGTGGCAGAGTCCTGGCCAGGCCCAGGGCCTCCTGGCTCCTGGCCCCATTCTCCTTTGTACTAAGTAGGGTGCTTTCTCCTGCAACAACAGAAGACCCAGCTATGGTGGCCTCGATCACAGAGAGTTCATTAGCCCACACCTGTGGTCGGCAGCTCGGGGGTACTACCAAGGGTCCAGGTTCTTTCCATCTTTCCACTTGGCCACATCTCCCCTTGCCATTGAAAGTTAGCCGTGGCAATTCCAGGCATCACATGCAGACATCACAACATCCAGCATGCTTGTCTTTGCATGAGGGAGGAAAACCTTTCCCAGAACCACCCCCTACCCCAGCAGCCCTTTTCTTAGATTCCTTTTGACCAGGTTTTGTTAACTTGCCTACGTCATAGATGCAAGGTAGACCAGGAAAGCATGCACCTGGATTTTTAGCCCCTATTTTGAGAGGCAGGCCACTGCCAGAGAGGAAGAGAGGGGAGGGGCTTGCCATTCAGTAAGCAGCCAGCGTCCGGCATCTCATTTAACCAAGCCACCCCCCTGTGGCTCCTCAGTGCCAGGCGTTGGGACATATAATCCCATAATTTGTAGGCATTAAGTCTGCTGGAGAAGGAAGCTGCAATTCCTCATGGTGGGTGGGCTTCTAGAACCTCGTAGGCATAGTCAATCTATGCTGGTTTTCTTCTGCCCTGACTCCAGTGCTGCCAACAAGGAGCCTTCACACCAGAAATGCAGGCACCATCAGACCCTCTGCCTCTGCTCTGGGGAGCAGGCAAGGCAGGTCATTCCATTTGCCTGGTGAGAAAACTTGGACTCAGAGAGTAAAGGACTTGCCTACAGCCAAGCAGCAGGAGAGCCTCAGAGCCAGGATTTGGACTCAGTTCTGTCTGACTCCAGGCCCCTCACTCCTTCCAGCTCTCTGCACTCCATGCTAGACGTCACCGGCAACCACACCGGACGTTCACATGAATGTGTTTAATCTGAAGACTACAGGAAGGGAAACCACACAAACCACTCTGATCAGTGGGGATCAGGCTCACCTGAGATTTCCATCAAGGCTCTGTCTGCCTGGCAAAGCCCAACGGCAATGGCATCCAACTTCCTGGGTTTGGATGCTGTGCCATCTTGTGAAAGTCACTTAACTACTTTGTGCCTTAATTTCCTCATGTGTAAAATGGGGCAAATAATAATTATACTCACCTCATATGCCCTTATGAGAACTAAATGAGTTAATATATGCAGAGTGCTTAGAACAGTGCCTGACACATGATAAACATTCAATTAATGTTGGCTGGCATTATCTATCCAGTATTCATCTATCCATCTAGTCGGCCTTTGATTTATTTTAGAAAGGACCTAAGGTGCCTGGTTTTCTGTGATGTTTTATGTTGTAAAGCCAACCAGCTCCTTCCTCCAACCCACCCAGGGTGTGACAGCCACTGGAGCAAGACAGTAAATTTGATAACTGCATGGGGACAGCAGACACCTTTCCTGCCACCCTCACACCAGGATCTGGTGTTAGGATGCACAGTCCCTCTGGCTCAGCCCTCAGAGGGGCTCTGCACAGGGCCAAGCACCTGCCTGCAGGTGTTGTTGAGGGGAAGTTGTGATCTCCCAGAGCCTTTCTCTCGCTTGGTGTCACACCTCCGAGGCTGTTACCAGCTGCTCAAGGAGGAAGAGTTCCTCCCCTGCTGCCTCACCTCTCCAGTCGCTGGGAGGATTCCCTGGCACCTGCACCAGGGACAGCCTTTTCTCTTCCTCCTTAAGCCTCTTTCCACACAGAAGCAGCGGTGGCTGGGCCACGCGGCCTGGTGCTGGGGGAGGCTGGGGAGGGGGCAGTACACATGGACTGAAGGCCCAAACAGCCTCCCCACCACCAGGGGAGGGGCAGTCCCTGGAGCAGGTGGTAACTTGAGGCTGCACAGAGAGGAACAGACCCAGAAGGATCTTTGTTGCACACATGGACAGCGACACCAGCTTCTGCCCCCAAAGCTCTGTCACCAGTCTCCATGGCCCCAGTCATAATGAGAGTTTACTAGTTATTGAGCACATGAATGGCAGACAGAACCATTTGATAGCTATAGAATCTGAAATCAGGGAAGTGAAGGACCCTGCCCGAGAACTCACAGCTCCTGAGGAGTAGAGCCTGGATTCAAACTGGTGTGTCTCGCTCACTGCAGGGCTGTTCTTTCCACAAGAGCAGCTACCTTTTCAGCTACTACTTCAATGTATTCCAAGCTGCTACTGGTGCCTCTGATGAAGCCAAGCCCAAAATGGCAATGACTGCAACTCCACCTCACATCTTAGTGCCATTAATTGATAAAAGATATACACAGGAAAAAAAAAAAAAACTAAACAAACACAGGACAGCATCTATCCTGCACTTGTCCCTGAACACACTGTGGAATGCCCGATTAGACAACCCATTTGTTTGTCTTTACTTTCACATCCAAATGTGTTGAGTTTGCTTCTTCATTTCAGCAAGAAGGGATTTCATCTACAGGTGAAAGGCCTACTACCTAAGCAGGTGGAGGGTTCAGGGCAAGCAGCCCTGGCTGGGAACTGAACCAGGAAGACAGAACAGGACGAGGCTTGTGGGCTGGGGTTGGCTCTGCCCCTAGGGCTGGCTGCACAGACAGAGCTGTGAAGGGAAATTCCAGTGAGCCCCTGAGCAGGTCCCAGCAGTCCAACATCAGGGCCCTGCCCACCTCCTGCTGCCCTCATCGCCTGCTCCATGCAGGGAGTGTTTTACCCTCTCTGTCTTGTCCGAGTCCTTCCTGGACATCAACCTAGCTCCTGCACCAGCCCCTCTTCCTTGCCAGAACCTCCCTGACCTGCCCTTTCCCTTCCCTGCTCTGAGCTTCCAAGGCCTTGACTCACCCATGACCTCACTTAGCTCTGGGTTGTTGCTGCACTTGCCAGTTTTGAAGGCTTCATCTCCCTAGATGGCATGGGAAACCCATGGACGTCCTACCTATTGCTCCCCTGTGTTGAATCTAGAGCTGCACACACAAAGTATAGTTGGGAAATGCTTGAGGAATAATTGCAGTCAACTTTGGCTCTAAGCCTGTCACTTAAAGGCACACCGTGAGCTCCTGCAGCTTCGCCCACTGAGTCACTGGGACAAGGATGAGAGAAAATGAAAACTAACTTCTCATTCCTGGTACTGCCCATTGTGTTGTTTTAAGAATACAACCCCAGGCCACCAGAGTTTCCCACACGTTCTGGCAAGGTTATGCATTAGATGTCTATGTAGCAACCATCACCTTAGATGGTTGCTTAGAAAAAGCATTCGATGCCCTCTGTGACCAAGCTCTACTCATACCTCCAACCTCACTTTTACCCTGATACCTCTTTGGTTATCTGACATTTCAGCCAACGGAACTGCTTGCTATTCCCCATATCATTCCCCTGTCTGAATGTTTATTTCCCCCGCAAATTCATATATTGAAATCCGAACCCCCAAGGTGATGGTATTAGGAGGTGAGGGTCTTTGGGAGGTGATTAGGTTATGAGGGGGAAGAACTCATAAATGGGATTAGTGCCCATATAAAAGAGGCTGCAGAGAGCTCACTGGCCCCTTCCACCACGTGAGGACACAGCAAGAAGCTGCCATTTATGAACCAGAGAGCAGACCCTCACCAGACACTGCATCTGCCTTGATCTTGGACTTGCCAGTTTCAAGAACTGTGAGAAGTATATTTCTGTTGTTTATAGCTACTCAGTTTATGGTATTTTGTTATAGCAGCTTGAATGGACTGAGACACTGCCCTTATGTCTTTTCTTAGGTTGTCCTCCTGTTAGGAATGTTATCCTTGTAGCTACAAATTCTACCTAAATTTTGAAGTATCTTGAAATCTTCAGTGAAGTTATTTATCCAGAAAGTTCTTAGGCTAGAATATCCATACCTGTTCTGTGACAATATCATTTTCTATCTTCTCTTTTAGCTGTTTACACAGATTGTTCCATTTTCTCCCAGGCTGGGAGCCCTCAAGAGAAGTGAGGGAGTCTGACTCAAAGTCCACGTGCCCCATAGCTCTTGGATACAGACTTGTTACAGACACTGTTCAGTATTTGCTTACTGAAGGCGGATGACCACTAACAGTTTCTGTGGATTACTATCTACAAAGGAATTCCTCTGAGATACAGCAAATGAGGCCCTTGGACATTTGAGATAGACAGATTTAGGCCTGTTTTACGACTGACTCTATCTCTCTCCCCCAGTTATGACAGGACTGGATTTCAGCTGTGAAGGGAGAAGCCAACTTAGAGCTCAGTGCAGGATCCCATTCCCAGCAATGTCAGGGCAGTCATGAGGATGTGACCACATGCTTTGTAACAACCCTCAGAAAGAAACAGTCAGCAGTTTGAGAATCATTCCAAGTAGCGACAAGAGAGTGAATAATCAAGAAGACAGAGAGCTTTCTTCCAGCTGGTGCTCAATGGGCCACTGAGGAGGACAGCCAGTCCCACTCACAGACCCAAGATGGGTGATGACAACAAGATCCAAATCCGTATCACCTTTTGAAGGGTCAGAAAAACCCAGTCATGTCAAATAGCTTTACACTGAGAGATCCAGACATGATTTTGCATGTTCAAGTCCAATCCTATACTAGAAATGGGCTATTTCTTCCTCTTTGGCTCTGTTTCCTAGTAGAAATGGAGTGTCCTTGAACAATCAGCTGCAGACGATAACTAACTGGGGAGCAGGGCCTAGCTTTAAGCCCCACACAAGGGCTTCAGTTTCCTCATTTGTGACATGGGAGAGGGGTGGATACTTTTAAAGGGCTCTTTCCAACCTTATCCTGGGGACAGAGAAGCCCAGGTGTCCTTCAAGAGCATTCCTTCGGGTTGTCATAGTCATAGGAACCACTGATATCCCTCTAACTGACACCTGCCCTACCGTGGGAAAGCAAAATCTCAAGGTGTGGAAACCATCCAAAGTAATTTCACACCCTTGAGACAAGGGAAGGTTATCATTTCCACCCTTCTGGGGTAAGTGCTGTCTCTAATGTAAACCACACTGCTGGCTAATTGTTCCCCGAGACAATCTCATCACAATAAAATGACATTGGAATCTCATGTAGGACCTTGTTTTCCCAGAACTCTAAGTTTACTGTTGTCTTTTCCTCGAGATTTCAGACCCCAGCTCTTGTTTTCTGCATTAGTTCAAGTTGAAGTATAGCCTCAATTATGTTGGCAAACATTCCAAGTGGAAATGCATTCCTAGGTTCTCACTACAAGTTGCAACAATCTCATCAGCCCAATCTGGGTGATGTTACGTATCTTATGTAATGTCTATTTCCCTAAGGAATTAAAATGCTTCTATATATAGCTCTGCCCAACAAATTTTTAATAAGGTCTATTCCTAATTACCTTATTAACAAGCAGAATCTGAATTCCTGAAAACTGATCATTGAAAAATCTTTTTTCAGCCAAGAGCTTTATTTTCAAAATTATTTGAATCAGATGTTGAGAAGAGATAATAGTCATCTCGATCATATTTTGTTTTAATAGATTATCTGATGGAGGAGCAAACTCTTGATGCCACAGCCCAAGAAACTGGGTGGTTTGGCCTCTGGAAGTCCTCTCATGCCCAGGTACTTAACACTAAGCCACTGATCAACCTTACCTGGGCAAGATGATTCACTGTTTACAAAGCACTTTACTCTCACCACCTTCTCATCTCAACGATAGCCTATGAAATAAGCAGGGCTCAGATGAGAAAACTGAGGGTCAGGGTGGTTTGCAGATTTATTTAACAAACTTTTCAGCATAAGGGACTTTCCCAAGTTCACATGGCTAGTGTATGGTACAGCCAGGTACACATCTATCCTTCTGATTAAACCACATCGCATTTACCTGTATTCAGGGAAAACACCTGGAGCAATGTTGGGCTCTAGGGAGTAGGGAAGGGCTTTACCTAGTGAGGAGGTGAGAAAAGCTTGCACAATTGTGTTATAAAAAACAGAATGTCCTTGCTAAAAGTTGGGGCAGATTTAAACCAAAGTCATGGGAACACAAAGGGGGAAGAGAATCTTTTGGCTTTGGGAACTGGGGAGATCAAGGAAGGATTCCCCAGGGAGAAGCTTTTGAACTGGTCTTGGAGAGATGGCTACAATGGAGTCACAGAAGAGCATCTGAGGCATACTGCTTCACAACAAAGTAGACCAGAGAAACTCCCAGACACCTGCTCCTGAATATGAGGGCATAGAAAGCACAGAAAGGGGTGAGGAGGCTGGGGTGGGTGATGTGATGTTTGTCTCTGCTTGCCACTCTGTAATCTCAGCCAAGTCTCCTGACTTTCCAAGCTCTACAGCTTAGAGTCAGGGAAATGCTACCTCCATGGCCAGGTTCACAGGCCATGGTGAGAATCAAGTGAGTGGTGGGGCAGACAGGTTAGAATGGTAAGAAAGGAAAGGAATAAAGAATATAAGGGAGAGAGAGGAGAAGGAAAGTGGGAGTGAGGAACAAGGGAGAGATTCATGGCAGAAGCCCCCGAAATGCACAGGCTTTTTCTTCCAGAGATTGTTTTCCGGTTGTTTGTCTCAGCAGGACTACCGAGAAGTTTTTGTTTGCTTGTTTTTATGTTTTGTATTTTTGTTTCAACTTAATGTACTTGATCCGGTGGGCCTCCTGCCAACACCATGCACAAGGGCTCTAAAACACAATAGTTATTTTTTATTAAAAATCTGTGATTCTAGTCAATGAGATTTTTTAGTTTCTGGACAGACTGACAGACCTTCATGTTCAAATTCACCCTTCTTTTGAGGATCAGCTTAAATATCACCATCCTAACCAGCCCTCTCTGGGCTCTGGAGCCCCTCCTTGTCCTTGCTGGTTCTGATTACAACCAGCCCTATACATACAGCTGTTCATATATATAACCCTACTTTGACTATAGGCTTCTTGATGGCACTGGACCATAGTCACCTGGGGAGGGATTTGGGATGGTTTCCTCTGCAGACCCAGGGCCTGCACAACCTCTGGCATGTAGAAATGCTCAGGAGAATGAATGGAAACCAGGGATTGCATTTTATCCTCCTGGAGCCCTCCCATGTGCGTTAGCATGGAGCTCTAGACAGAACAACGCCCAATTAATGGGTCCTGAATGAGTCAGGAAAACATCATCTACAAACTGAATACTGATTTAACAAAATGAAGATTAGAAACTTTTATTCTTATTCTTATGCCAGTGAAGCTTATTTCAAAGTATAGGTTAGATCTCCTGATAGGTTAATCTCTTGATGAAATTAATCTTAGAAGTCAAACTCCAAACACATATTTAAATCCACTTGGGGCTCTTTGTAGGACTCCACTAGGTTTGTTTCTTGGATTCTTTGGCTTTCATATTATCATGGCTAAAGAAAATAGGAATGACAGTACCTCTCCCAGGAAGGGGACTCTGGGAGAGGCCCACTTCCTCCCTCACACAGCTGCTTGCTCTTCCCCAGGGTTGATTATCTTTTAAAACTGAGCCCAATTCTCTGAAAAGGCAGTTAAAATAGCAAACTGTCCATCTTAATTTATAATCAACTGGCAATCAAAAAGATTGTTGAAAACAGGAAATTCTCATGGGGGAAAAATCAGGTACTTGGGTCTTGGTGACAAAATGCAAAAGCTTTCTTCCCAACCTATCAGCTGTGGTGGGCATGAGGAAACATCTGCCACAACTTGTGTGACCAAAGCCCTGTGTGTGCAGGAGTGCCTGACAGCCCTGACAGAAGGCATCTATCCGTCAGGGGAAGAGGGCGCTGAGTTTGCACGTGTTGCCGGAGGAGGAATAGAGACTGTGTTAGTTCACTCAGGCTGCCATAGCAAAGGACCACAGACTGGGTGACTTAAACAACAGAAATTTATTTTTTTACAGTTTAGAAATTTATTTCTCACAGCTCTGGAGGCTGGAAGTCCAAGAGAAGGTACTGACAGAATTGTCTTTTGAGGCTTCTCTGCTTGGCTTGCAGATGGCCATCTTCTCCCTGTGCCTTCACGTGGTCTTCCACACGTATGTCTCTGTGTTCAAATTTCCTCTTATGAGGACACCAGTCATGCTGACTTAGGGCCTACTCTAACAACCTCATTTTAACTTTATTACCTCTGTAAAGAAATTTTGGGGGTATATAATTCAGGCACCAAGCTTGAAAAAGATAAAAAACTATCTACTAGGGGACATTTTCCTTTTTAAAAGGCTAAGAGTCCTGTTCCCATAACTGCATTTATTTCTTGTTTTAACATTCCATTTTGAAAGTAAGCTCTCTTCTTTCCACTCTTGCCCCACCACCGAGCATTTATGCCATTCTGCCTTGCATATGGTTAATTGTGTCTTCCCAGCTTGGCGGGGAAATCCCGGAGGGCAGGCAGGACTGTCCTGTAGTCATTTATATATGCCTACTGCACAAGGCTTCCCGAGAAGAAGATATGCAGCCAGCATTTATCATCTTCAGTCGACAAATGCCTGCTGACACTTGCTCTGCACTCGCCACTGGGTCTTGTGTTGATTGAAATGAGGGGACTGTGGTCTACAGGACCAAAGAATGAAAGCTGCATCTACCTGGGATGGACCATGCCAAGATTTCACAAAGCTCACTCAGGCAGCTGTATGGTGGAGGGGTGATGAAGGCTGCTGAGAGGCATGGCTGCGCACTGCAGGCAGAGTCGGCGTAGCGTCCCAAACTTTAAAGTCCATCCCGCCTACGCTCTTTGGGATGTTAGGCAAATTGCCATATTTTTCTAAACTTCAGTTTTAAATGTTTTTAAACATAGATCTAGTGAAGGAGTTCCTTTACATTCACGATGCAAAGGCTTCCAAAGTTGGGAGTTTGTGCCTCCTGACCTTGCAGAGGAGCCTCTTCTGTTATCCTGCTCCTCCCTACACCCTCATCAGAATTCGATCTACAGCAGCCTAAGTGACCACTCTGGGACCTGAAAGAGGTCAGACAGCAAGAGTAGACGTGCCAGGCTGCAAAGACAGGAGGGCAGAGGCCACAGCTGGCTTCGCTCTTTCAGCTGCATTCCGGGACGGCACAATCTCTATACCAAAGATAGAAGGAACTACTGAAAAGTGCCCACCAGAATAATGACTGTGTCTTGCTGAATAAATGCATTTTCTAGAATCATTAAAAGAAGTTTTTTCTCATCAGCCCCTTTCCTGGGCCTATTACATAATCCACATCTTTCTCCAGGCTTCTCCCTCTAGCTTATCAGATCTTTCTTTTTTTCTGTGTACATGACATATTTCTTCTGTAATTCTCCCTTGAGTTCTGCTCTTGGACAACTCTGGAAGGAGAAAAAGACTTTGCCTGTTTTCCGACTGTTTGATATAAAAGCACAGGCTGAGTTTGAGTATGGCTGTTAAGAGGCTGAAATAAGAGGTTGCCAAGAATATAAACTAAGTTCAGAAAGTCATATATTCCCTTCCTATAACAAAAAACCCACTCCAGGGGTAAGATGGGGGAGGTGGGAGATGATTTTGGTTCATATACATTAATTGTATCATAAAATGCTTAATGTTTACATGGCCCCCCACCACGAGGCTGGTGCTTTAAGTGCTACCTACTTCCAGTGTATTAATGAAATACCTCATTTCCTGCATCTCAGCTATTTCTTCAAAGGGAAAACCACTTTCATTTTAAACAAATAGTGAGGAACATAGGACACAGGGCTCTCTTTATTACAGAGTGACAGCTTGCATGATCTTTAGCAACATGAAACTGACTTTGACAAATCTCATTTGTCTGTACTTTCCTTGGGGTTGATGAGAGTAAAGACAGTTCTGAGGCACAGGCTAACTCCTAGGTGATAAAATAGAAGATGTGACACTGAAAACTATGGAGAGTGGTATGATAATCTAGGAAATGCATACTATCCTACTTCTCTGCAAAAGCAGCTGATATCAATTGAATAACAGATGCATTTTTCAGTACTTCTATATACACAATCTCTACATGCTAATAATTGATTACTCAGATCTTCTTAGAAGTGTCACAGTGATCTTTTATTTATTTATTTATTTATTGAGACAGAGTCTCACTCTGTTGCCAGGGCTAGAGTGCCGTGGCATCAGTCTAGCTCACAGCAACCTCCACCTCCTGGGCTCAAGCAATCCTTCTGTCTCAGTCTCTTGAGTAGCTAGGACTACAGGCATGCACCACCATGCTCGGCTAATTTTATATATATATATATTTATATTTTAGTTGTCCAGCTAATTTCTTTCTATATTTTAGTAGAGACGGGGTCTTGCTCTTGCTCAGGCTGGTCTTGAACTCCTGAGCTCAAACGATCCACCGGACTCGGCCTCCCAGAGTGCTAGGATTACAGGCATGAGCCACGACGCCCGGCCTCACAGTGATCTTATAACATGGAAACTATTTATTTATGTGGTTAGTGAGCTTTTAACAATGCAATGAACACCTGTAAACCTTCCATCCAAAATAACAGCTACAACTTTGAACAGAATCTATATCTAACCACGTGGCCATACCCCTATCCCATCCCTTGCTTCTTCCCCACTTGAGGTAACCATCAGTCTGAATCCTGTATTCATCACTCCCTTGCTTTCCTTTTTTTATATGATTTTATTGCATTTATTTGTAGTCCTATAGAGTATATATTTTCTACTTTATTTGTGTTTAATTTAGAATATTTTGAGACTTACGTTTCGTACTTAATATTTTAGTATTGCTAGAGTTCAACCATTTTGACTGCTGTATAACATTTTATTGTGTGAATATGCCATGGTTTATTTTCCACTTTCCCTTTGATGGACACTTCAGTTATTTCCCAGTTTTGCCATTGTGAACAGCATAGCTATGAGCGTTCTTATACATGCCCCTTCTTGTACATGCACAAGAATGGAACTGCTGGATCACAGGCTATAGAATGCTCAGCTTCAGGAGATAATGACAATGTTTAATATTTTACATAGTCATTTCACATATACATATATATCTGGATGATTCATATTGCTTAAATTGACTTTTGCTACAATTAAATGATAAAAGCAATATTTTCTATTTGGTGTTTTAGTTAGAAAAAGTTAAAAACAAAACAAAACAATGCATTTCTTCCACCAGCATAACATTAGGCAAGTGTACACAAAATGGCATGTCTTAGATCATGCCAAGTCTAGAACCAATACAACTCATAAACTCAGACAAACCAAAACAATACCACTGCAGCAGAAATTATACCTTTTATGGGACAGTTCTACCCAACGTCCAGGTCAAGATTAGCTCCTAAACAGCATAAAATGTTGAGTTACGTGTCTGTACTGTAGATATTGTTGCCTACATGTATGCTATACTCTCCATTCCATTTCTAAATGCACTTTTGTGAAAATCTGGGCCCTTATCTTATATGGATAAAGAAGGATCTTGGTGAAAAAGCCCTCCTGTGGACTTTCTCTTTAACTGACAGAGGTACATATACCTTCAGCAAGCCAAACAATGTTGTAATTAGCAGAGTCAATAATCATCAGCAAACACTATTATCTGAGATTTTTATGGTTCTTTCGTCAGATGCTATCATTCTCTGAACTCTATTCAGTGTTTTGATTTAAAAATTATTCATTATTCTTCTTGTTCAGAAATTGCTTATCTCTGGAACAACATACCTACCTTTGCATTTTTAAAAAATGTTCATTTTTCTCTATGGGCAGAGAGTCACCAGAGTTGAAAAAATGGGCTACCTAGAGTTATGACTCCATGTGAAGTTACATTTCATGAAGACAACAGTTTCTGGCCTAAGGGAACAAATAAAGAGAGAGAATGAAAAACATCTTACCTTCACGTAGAGCTGCTGAAATTCCTCGAGATTTAACCTCCCACTTGGACAGTCCTTGAGAAATCCTTTGTACCACTGCTTGAGTTCATGCTCATTAAACTCCGTGCTCTTCACCAGGTCCTCCATCACTTCGGGGGCCAGTTTGCTATTCTGTTTCCCCATTCTGCCTGAAGAAAAGCAAATTAATGCAATTAGCGCTGTGACTGTGATCATTTCAAACGTGATTAGGAGCCAAGCTAGAGTTCTCAGTAGTCCCTTGGTTGGAACTCCCTCCGGTGTGTCTGATCCATGTCTCCCCAAGTCTGCCTCCTTCTACTTGGTATTCTAGAGAAAATATGAGCAAAAGAGACTGTTCTGACAGTTCCAAGGGCTGCAGGGCTCACCCTCTTCCTCTTGTGTCATCTTCCACATGGCGTTGACTCCCAGATGGAAGGAAACCATTCCTTTTTATGCTATTCATAGAAAGCATATGGAAGCTATTTTTCTTCTATGCATTACAATTCATTAG
Source organism: Cheirogaleus major (assembly GCA_963574435.1). NCBI lineage: Eukaryota > Metazoa > Chordata > Mammalia > Primates > Cheirogaleidae > Cheirogaleus > Cheirogaleus major. Next base: position 32,781 of record CAUYPO010038002.1, on the reverse strand, counting down.
CCTTTGCTGCCCAGGTGTCTAATTCTACATTTAGGTTGAAGAGATAATAAGTGGGATTATAGACAAGAACAATAAGAAGACTTTATAACTAAGTGATCAAAAAGTGGCCTGGAAAATCTGATCAGCAATATTAGGGAGTCTCAGTTGTTGTGATTTCAAAGTTGCAGCTTTTTTCAAATGAAAACATCTTTTTTTTAATTAGCCATATTAATATTCTATTTTTTCTCTCATATTTAGATGCTTCCTACAACATTGTCTTCAGAGTTAACAAATCCTTGGTGGCTGTTTCTAGGGATTTCTTGGTGAGTTTTAGTTGATATAATTCTGGACTGCCATTATTATTGGTAGTAAGTAAAAATAATGGTGCATAAAATAATGTTACCCATATCCATTAATTGCCAGGTGGTATGGCCAATATCACAGTAGAGTGTAGGAGGACAGAGAAGGTCATTCCTGACTTTTCCTCCTGATTTGGCCATTTACTATATGTGTTACTTAGGGCAATATTAATTAACCTCATTATCTTTAATTTCTTTATTAATAAAGCAGATGTAGTAATAAAACTCTTTCTGATTTACTCTGATGGCTAATTAAGAATTAAGTAGATAAACGAAGACCAAAAAGAATACTCCAAAATTAATATAGTTATATTAGTGCAGGGAAATTAAGGATAATTAAAAAAAATTCCCTTTCATGTTGTTGTTTTATAATAATAATAATAAATTAAAATATAACAAATTAACCCCAGATTGATTTAAAAAGTCAAGTTAAACTTGAAAATCTGAGAGACCACCAGAATCAGGAAAGTGCCAGAAGATTTTCTGAGATCCAGTTAGAGGAGACTGAGTTAGGTTTTGAAGAAGTTACCCGAGTGCATCCAGTCCTTCGAAGTGCCTGAGACAACTCTCTCCCAGGTTTTAGGCACGTCTGTACTTGCAATAGCCCAGAAGAGGTAATCTCATCACATACTTTATTGTTATTATTTTTTAACTCTCCTAAAACGGATTCCACACCCATTGTCAATAACCTGCCCTAACAATGAACAATCCTTTCACTGTAATCAAACCACGCCACTCTTGCTACTTCCAGGGAAAGCTTCCACTCAGCACCACCCCAGCAGCTTACCACGCGGTCAGATGACATAATACCATGAAGATGGCCATTTATCTCCCAAGCTCTTCAGTCTGAGAAAAAGACCCAGGGATCAGCAACCGTGCCCTCTGTCATGGAGCTCCTCTACTTATTTCTGCTCGAAACTTCAAGTTCCAAGACTCTTATTAGCAACTGTCTTAATTATAAGTTACTGTGGGATTCCACAGCTGGTTGTGGAACTCAAGTGGGTACTCAGGTGTCAGGTTTAATTAACATGGGTAAGAAAACTATAATTCATGGTTATCCTGATAATCAAAAGATGTATTTACCAAACTTTTCAGTATTTCACTTTGTTCTTTTCAGTAGAGAATTACCAACTTTCATTATTAAACTAGATTCTCACCTAACAATAATGGCTACTGAATATGGAGTTTGGGCTATGGAGAAGTTACTATAGAGAGCATGTCCCAGAATTCACAACGGAACAGTAGGGATTGGGGCAGCTCCGTGAGGCTCAGAACTGTTTGGTAACTTGTACAAGATCATACAACTAATGCATTGCAGAGCTGGAATTGGAACCTGCATCTACCAGACTCTAAGGTGCAATCATAGATGATGGATGAAAGGCATTTTGGGAGAAGGAACAGAAGGACTGAAAGCAGGAAGGTTTGAGAGAGCTGAGTCAGGTCCTAGAAGGGATGAAAGAGGAGTCAGTCACTTTGCCAGGCTGGCTGCCTTATTTGGAAAAGACTTAGATTTACCAAAACCACAAGCTCAGAAGTGACTTTGTAAGAATGATGGGAAAATGGATTAAAGGTTATTAAACACCACCTCCCCCAAGTGCCTTCGGAAGTTCAACAACATATCAGCTTCCTTGTTGGGCAAGAAAGCTTGGATTTGCCATGGATCCTTTGTGAGGTCTTATACCTGTTCCAGCTGACTGGAGAGATGGTGGTCTCTTACACACACAGGGCACATTGTCAGGACCATGAATCACAGTTTTGGAGACTCACATGCAAAGCTGCATGCTTCTTCGTTACGGGTCATGGTCAGCACAATCACTCAAGTGTGCCTGGCAATGGGTGGATCACGCAGAAAGTCAAGTTCTGGCCTGGCTCAGAGTGGCATTGCCACTCCCTTCCTTAGGTCTTGCCTGGATTAAGGATCGGCCTCCTCACCAGGCATCCTGACTCCAACCACCCTCTCCATGGCTGCCTGAGTGAATTTCTGAAATATAAACCTCCTGCCCTGATCTGCTCCCTAAAACCCTCAGTACTTCTCCTTAGTCTCCAGGATGCAGTCCCGTCACTGCACGGCACAGGCCCTGCCCACTCGTATCTTCATTTTCCGCCAATCTGTCTTTTCCCATATGCCAGCAGTAATTAACTATTACAGATTCCAGGACTTGTGTGCTTCCACACTTGCACGGCTCTGCGTATGCTGTTCTCTTTTCCTAGAATGACATCCCCCTTGATCTGCTCAGCAGACGTCTTCGCTTTCTTTAAAGAGTCTGCTCACATACCGCCTCCTCCTGAAACCTTCATGGATTCCCCATGGTAGATTTAGGCACTCATTCTCCTAGGTATTTCTCTTTCCTTGTAAAAGCTTCCATGATCCTTATTTATTTCTCTACTAGATTGTTAGTTTCTTGAGAGAGAGGACTGTCATTTATTTATCTTTGCATCTTTGATTAACTCCTCTAGGTGTTCAAATTCATATTTTTTGAGGAACTCAATAAATGAGGGGTCTGAGTTATTTGGTATGTTTCTTCCTGGGAAAATCAGTCTTATAATTCATATATGAGGAGAGTCAATGTAATCATAAGTATAACTACAAAATGCAGTCTGCAGATAAGAGGAATGTTTCATTTAATTGCATAGAAAATAGCCAGCCTTCCTGGAGATTGTTTACTTCTCTGTCTTCATCACTAAATTTTGAACACCTTGCAGGCAGGGCCTATGTCTTTTATCTCAGTATCTATTCTAGTAGTTGGCATAAAGTTGGTGCTTGGTAGTGTTTGATAAATGAATGGAAGCATGGTTGGATTAATGCTCCCCACCTATACTCCTTTTGCTGTGGGCTGCAGTGATTTAGGCCAAGTAATATCATTCATTATGGATACAGAAAAGGTACAAATATCAATAAATCTTATAACATTCCCAAAAAAGAAATTCCATGACATAATGTGAGGGGGATGAATGCCAGCTCTTCTTCTAACTTACTCTGTGATCTTGGCCAAGACCATTTCCTTTCCAGTTACTCAGTTTCCCTATTTAAAAAATGTGTGAGTTGGACTGGATGATCTCTAAGGCCCTTCCAACTCCACTGTTCACTGATTTGCCATGTAAGTTTTGTAAATATGAAAATATGAGCCAGACTTCAAATTGCCTTGTTTCAGCACATGCTGGCCCTGTGGATTCTTTACCTGAGAACTTGTCAGCACTTGAGTGTTTGTTACCAAAGAAGGGAGAGGACAGAAACTGAAATGCATTAATTTTAAGCTGTGGTTCCAGGCAATAATACAAAAATAGCCCAACCCCAAACCAAAGGAATTTCTCACTGCTTGAGTTGCAATAGAAAGAAGTTCAGTGCCAGGTACAAAACATGACTGGTGGAGGCAAGGAAACTCCACAAGGACAGAACCCTTGAGGAGGAAAACCTGGCACCACTTAATTATAAACAATGCCCCCAAAAGATGGCATTTTTGTACACTAATTTATAAAAAGCTTTTTTGCAACAGCATTTAGTCATATAACAATGCTGTAAAAAAGAGATAATTATTATTCCCTTTTTAATGATGAGAACTTTGGAGGTCAGAGACGTTAAGTAATTTATCCTAATTTAGCCAGCTAGTAAAGGCTTAGTAAAGAATGAAACTAGTTCTCTGGCATCCCATTGTTTTCCTAATACAGGCCTCATCTTCTCTCACCTGGATGCTGCACCCACTTCTAAACTGATCTTCCTGCCTTGAGTTTTGCTCACCTCTCATCTATTCCCTACTGTGTCTTGATAGTAGTTTCCAGAGTAGAAGAGGCAGAGCCAATAAGTGCCCTTAGGAGAGGACCAGGAGAACTTCCTGGAGGAGGGAAAGGGCCCACCAGTGAGCCAAGAAGCACCAATGTGCATCTCTGCTCCACAAACACTTTGAGTATTAAAGAGGATTTGAATAAAATACATTTGTATGTGTGTGTTGCCCTTAGCTTGTCCCTTAACCCCTCTATCTAAATCCAGCTTCCCAGGACATACCAGAGCCTGTTGAGTATGATAAGGCACACAGAACTGCATACCTGGTTCCTCCCAGATAATCTAGCAGTCAGCCTGGCTGAGTCTTAGTGAGATTCCTCTAAAGATTGGGTGGCTGAGATGGAGCAGTCCAGCCACACGTGCAGATGCACAATAGGATAATCACAGCAATGGGGGAAAAGCCTTGGAAATAGGACCTGGAGCAGAGGAAGAAAGTGCTTTAGGGGCTCAGGTTGGAGACCTTTGGAATGCAATGCCAACATGGAAGGAGGCTTGAATGAGTTGGTTTCAGATTACCTAGGTCGGTCTTGCATAAATCAGGTCTTTTCTCCAGGCCCTAGGCTCCTCACTTGTACACTGAAATAACTGCAAGAAACCAACCTGCTTGTGCTTAGACTCCTGCCTGGAATGCCCTCATGTTTTCTGAACACCTGTCTAAACCTTATTCTGCTCACAAAGCTCCCTTCCAATCCTGCCTTCTCCGTGATGCTTCTCTGCCAACTGTCACTACTCTCCTCTTTTCCTTGTACTTCATATTGCAGATTTTGGTCAATAATGATCCGTGGTACAATTAACTTGATGGAATCAGGCAGAAAACCCTTCTGGGCAACTCAGCTGTGCAGGCATTTTTAAGAATCTTCTATGGGAAAGGCCCTGTGCTAGGCATGATTGGACATCAAGAGAAGACATAGTCCTAATCCTGAAGGGCTCAGACCTGGATGCAGGAGACATTCACAGCTCTTGGAATATGGGGCACAATGAGATGAATGCTCATAGTAGAGAGCTATGTAGGACAGGGGACAGAGACTCATTCCCACCAGATCAAGTACCTTCACCTGTGACTGGTCCCCAGATGAAAACTCTTAATCAGTTTTTCCCAAACTTGCCAGAATGCAATAATCATTGTTGCTTCTTTGTTAAAAATACAGCATCATGGGACCCTCCCTTAGAGGGAAATCTATACATTTAACAAGCAACTTGGGTGAATATAGTCATGAATCAACTTGAGAAACACTGCTGTAAAGCATGAATAAAAATCAAAGCAGAATGTCCAAGGAGCACACCCAAAAACAGCACAGACATGATCCAAGTTCTCTCTGATTCCTCACTCCTCGCACCTGGCATCCCTGATATGGTTTCAGGATCCTTGTACTAGGGACTAGTATTAAGAAATTAAAAATCACACAACTAGGGAAGACCAGAGCTTGAAAAGATTTACCTCTGTGTTCCTCTGTTTTGTGCCCTTTGGTTTTAGGTTGGAGAGTTTCAGGCTCAGGACGGTGATGAAGTTTCCAAGATCACAGGGGCGGCTGATGGGAGAGCTGGGCTGAGAAGCCCGTCCCCTGACCTGGCTGGGTGTACCCAACCCCACGGCGGGCTGTCCCCATGCCAAACACAGCCTGCAAGCTACTAGCCATGTTTATCTCCATGCAAGGATGTTGAAACAACCCCATCGTCACCCCTCTTAGATCCTATAAACAAACGACATGAGGTTGCTAGTTTCCAGAGACTGTTAAAAACAACCCTGGAAACCGTGCCTCAAAGTTACCCAGCACATTTTGTGTGTTTTTTTTTTCTAATAAAGGCAATTATATGACACTCTGGCTTTCTATTGCCCTCTCTTCTTCATCTCCCTGAAGCCAAGTACTCGCAAGTCCCCAGTAGCATTTCCCAGGGGGCAGGGAGGGTGTTGATCACAAGTTGGCATTTCGTGCTGTCTGGGGACCAGAGCAGCTTCTGAAAAGAAGAGAAATCCTTTCACATAGCATTCTCTGCTGACATTACCTCAAAACCTGAACCTCATGGGATTGTAGCTGAGGTTCTTGCCTACAAGTAGGTAGGGGGCACAGACTGTATCCTTGGGAACTCAAGATAAGGCAGAAGTATTTTTTGATCTATGATAAATGAGGAAAAATATTTTGATGGCAGCAGCAGTGGTAATGTTAGGGCAAGTGGCAAGAGTTCTGTTCAAGAAAGTATAATTCATACATGAAGGTGCAAGCAGAAGTGGGCCCCAGGGTTCAGTCATCTGATCTAATCCCTTTGTTTTTAGAGGGGGCCCAGAGAGGCTAGGGGGCCTTTGCTAGGGAACATAGCGAGTTAGACACAGAGCCTAGCAGTGCCCTGGCTATGGAGTCTCAGCAACAAGATTCATGGCTGCTGCAGTGCCCAGGCTTCTGATCCTTGGGCACTGAGATGGGCTGAAGGTCTAGGCCCTGCAGAACTGGGAAGATCCAGTCCATGTGAGCAGGGTGTGAACAGTGGCCTCCCTCTTGAGGCCTGCCACAGCTGCTTCCAGCAAAGTTCCCACCTGAGCTGTCTCTCTCCAGGGCAGGGGCTGAGAGCCTTGGCCAAATGGAACATCCCCAACTCTCAGCTGGGAGCTGCCACGGCTATTAGTTCTTGGATCTCATTAGGTGGTCCTAAGCTAAAACTCACTTGGTAACTTAGGGACCAGGTGTCCAGTGTCTCTGATTTGCAAGGGATCAAAATGGACTGATCAGCCCTTGGGGGTCAGACTCAACTGCCATCTTCTTCCTCCTTTCCAAGGGACAAAGAACATTTCCTGAGCACCTAGGAAGTGTCATTTAGGTACTTGTACCCAGGTGCTAGTCTATGACTTTAGAAAAGGTTTTATTCAGACTCAGTTTCCCTCACACCCCACCTTGTGGCTTTCCTTCTCTTTCTATCAAGGTTTGATATCACTTTTATTTGCACTTGGACTTAGTGTAGTGGAGGAATAAAAAAAGAGCATGTGCTAGAGTCAGACTTGGAATCAACTGATGCTCCTGCTAAACACAAAGTATATGATTTTTGATAAGTTGCTTAGCTCCTTGGAGTCTCAGTTTCCTCATTCGTCAAATGGAAATGATACTATTTGCTCACATGGTTATTATGGGGATACATGAGGTAACATGTTGAATTTTTTCCGATAGTGCCTTCCATGAAGCAGGTGTTCAACAGTAGCTGTTGTCATCCCCGTCACGGTGCCCAGCAAACCATGCTCCAGAAGATGGAGAGTGGACATTTCGAGATTCAGACCTACACACCTGGAGTCATTATCTAACCTCGATACCTGGCACCAGGCCTGGTCCATGCAAACAGGAGAATGCAAACTGAGAAACACGGGAACTGCACTGCTGGCTCTCTTTCTTTTACCTAACAGTGCGTCATATCCTGCCCGACAGAGGAAAGTCATCTGAGGACCCCAGAGCCCGGATGAAACATCAACTGTTGAGTGAAGTTTCCATTCAATTCCTTGCTCACCCACTGAACAGAAGTGTGAGCTGATTAATAGCTGGTAACCTTTCATCTGGGAGTGTTTCAAGCAGCCACCCACTTTTCTGCTTCTTAGTTTTACTTCCCTGTGCATCCTGTCTCCGACCATTCTATGTATTTCTGAGAATTGGTTTCTATGAAAGGAAACAGGCCATCTTCGGCAGTGTCAGAACCTCATTTAGTTCTGTGAGGTAACAGAGGAAATGCTTTCATTAATAATCACAGCCTTCTGTCCAACAGATTGTGTTGCAGGTTGTGCCGCCAAGTCTCAGTGGGGAGGGACCATGGCCCTCCTCTCAGAGCAGCAGGGAGCTGCCGAGAGAGAAGTGGGGACCAGGAGTGCCCCATGCCACCTGCACATCCACTGTCACAGGGCTAGGCCTTGAGCATTGGGGTGCAGCCCCTCTCTGCTCTCAGTGGACTTGGATGTCCAGGTGTCTAACAGTTGTGGCTGAGTCACAACTCACTTCTCTTCTGACTCTTGGGCCAGTGGCTCTTTCCCCACTAAGAGCCATTTTTACTCATTATGTTTCTAAATTATCTCTGCAGTAATTCTAAAAAGATACTTTTACTCATGTAGGTGGGTCTTCAATACAGACAACTTAGAAATTCTCATATAAAGGTGGCTTTATAGAAGAAAAATGGTCTACTTGAAGGAGACATGTTGCTGAAAATTAAGCAATTGTTTCATTTATTCAACAAATTTTACTCAGTATTATCAGTTCTAGGACAGGTCTTTCTTGAATACTAGATAATATACTCATCCTCCTGCTGGACATTTCCACCTTTGTATTCTACAACCACATCAAACTCAACATATTATCCAAATGTGAGCTGGCCTTTCTTTTCCACCTAAAACATCCCTTTATCTTTGCTCCTCTCTGGGTCAATGGCCCGACCGTCTGCCCAGGGTCCCATTCAGAACCTGGGTGTAACATGGGCTTCTTCCTTTCCTTCATGTTTCTATAACCTCATCAATCATCAAGGTAAGCAGTTATTAATTCTACTTTCTGACTCTCAACTCCATCTACTTCTGTTGCCACCATCTTGGTTCAGAACATTGTCATCTCTCCATTGATTACTACAATAGCCTCCTAACTTGCTTCCCGGCCTGCAGTCTTACCCTCCTGGAATCCATCTTCCACACTATAGTAGCTAGAATGACCTTTCTGAAACACAAAACCCAATCATATCATTGCCCTGTTAAAACCCTTCAGCATGGTTTAAGCCTTTCATCATCTTCATTCTGATGAACTCCAATCCTCAGTGTGGCTTTTCAGACCTGCTCACCTGGGCCTATCCCATCCCTCAGCCTCCTACCTTTCCCCTCTTCTTCCCCATCCCAGCACCTCTTTAGTGTTCCCTCCTACCATGTTCTCACCCCATGCTCCAGCTTCCTATCTCATGTCCAACCTCTCTGATTGTGTTTCATTTTGCTCAGAGGGCAGTTCCCATTAACTATTCTTTGATCTTCTAGTGTACTCCATCTCATATTTTAAGACATAGATGAGGCACCTCATCTTTAATGACTTCATTGTCTGGCTTTCTCTTTTGTACTTTCTGCAACTGCTGTCCCCGTGTCACCTGCCACAGCGATATCTACACTATACATCTCTCATCTCAACAGAGAGGGCATTCCTCCAGGGCAGAGTGATTGTCTGGTTCACCTCTGCACCTAGTTCAGAGCTCACCACTGAATAGGTACCTAGCAAATGTTGTTGAATCAATTAATTTCCATGTGACCCCTGCCATCAACAGCTAGAGCTTATCAGTTGAGTGATAAGAGAGAACCTGTGAGACAGAGATCAAAGATGACTGCACTAAGTGCTATTAGTGCTCAGACAAGCAAAGCTGAGAGAGAGAGAGAGAGAGAACACTTCTGGCTAAATAATCAGCAACAAAGCTTCTTTAGAAAGATTGGGTGAAGAATATTTTACAAAGAGGTCCCTCAAAATCATCTCAAGGAAATAATCACACAAGTCTTCAGAGACATATATACAAGGGTGTTTACCCCAGCAGTATTCTAAACAATAACAAAAAAACCTTTTAAAAACAATGTAAATGTGCATCATAGGAATCTGATCAGATAAATTTTGGTAGAGCTACATAATGAAAGTTATGAAGCCACTAAAAGTGGTAATATAGCTCTACATTGATTGACATGGATTGGTATTGACTCAATGTCATTTATTTAAATAAAGACAAATAAATATACAAACTCCATATATTTTCAAGGATAAACCCTCACCTGAGGACATATATTTAACACAATAGAACGGAGGAGAAGAATGGAAGTGAATGTAGAAGAGAAAGGGAAGATAAAAAATACATAAGAAAACGCAAGAAGGGCTTTATGCAGACAATGATGATAGTGTGCCATGAACTAAGGAATATCATTAATGTAAGTGGTGACTGAGGCCCACAAACGAAAGGAAAAAGGACAGAAGATATTGCAATAAACTGTTACATGAAAAAAGCAGATCACAAAACAGTATGTGTAGTATCACCTTGCTTTTGCTTTATACACACACTTGCTCAAGCTTGGGTGCACAGGAAGTTTGGCCAATTCATAAATTACATCAAAATTTTAACAATGGTTATAACTGCTGGAGGTATGATGGTAATATTTTACTCTTTCATTAATATCTTTCTGAACTCTTTGTAATGAGCATATATAACATTTATAATCAGAAAAAAATGTACATAAATAATTTCCATGTCAACAAACAAATAAACAAACAAAATTTCTTTCATTCACAAAGCAATCAAATCCTAACAAACCCTACTTATTTCTGTATATCTGGCTCTTGTTTCCTTTCCTGACATGACTGGAAAGTGCACTAGATTAAGAACTGGAAACAATTTCACAATTTGCAAACTGCCTCCGTGGTTTGTCCCTTACAATGACCTGGTGAATGGAGTGAGGCAGGAAATTTCACAGAGCTTGTACAGATGAGAAAACTGAAGTTCAAGAGGACATAGACTTTTGCAAAGGTCACATGGAAAAACACTGGCCGAGTTGGGACTGAAACCTAGCTCTGGCGCTTTAGGGAAAGGTGTGGGCCCATGAACCTATAAAGTACAGAAAACCCACACAGGTCTTTGGGAGGGCCCTGGAATGAAAGAATCCTGTAAAGGGAACTCCTGTGGTGCTTGCAATTGGAGCCACTCCCTTTGCAAACAATTAATCCATAGCAATATTTCTGGATTCACACGTGGGTCACAGGCCTTTAGTTCTGAGGCCTACCCTGCTCAGCTCTGGGCAAAGTGATGGACATAGAGGAGAAGCTCAGGAGAACCCTGGGCTGATGGGTCAGCGCCCTGTGGAAGCAGTGACGGGGAGACACAGCGTTGGGAGCCAGGATCAGGTCAGGGTCCCTGATTCTTAGGATCCACCACGTCAGCAAACCTCTCTGAGGCCCAGTTTTGTCATCTGTGAGTTGGATGGTAACAATGCCAATGCGAGCATTATCACAAGTTTAAATAAGAAGTAAGATAGGGAAGAGCTTTGCGAACGCTGAAGTGCTAGCCAATGCTCCTTATAATTATGGAAATTCAAATTCAGAAAATAGAAAATTCAAAGGTAGGAAAAAATGATAATCTGAAGATAACCACTTCTGGGTGCCTAAGGCTGGGTCTTGGGTTGTCCAGTGGCATCTAGAAAATGATCTACCCGAAGGACAAAGAAAAAATTCAAGAAGGCTTGGAAACGGTTACACCTCTGAGTCAGCCTTACTTGTTGCCTTTTCAGGAAATAAGAAAATGATGATTACCTGGAGGTAAAGCCCACCATTCTGGGACCTCAACCTGGAACTGTTGGCCAGAGAACCAGCTGATGTCCTCAGGAAAAGTTTTCCAGGGCTCTCCTAAAGCCCTGTGTGGGTTTTCTGTGCTTTGATAGGTTCACGGGCCCACACCTTTCCTTAAAGCACCAGAGCTAGGTTTCAGTCCCAACTCTGCCAGTGTTTTTCCATGTGACATTTACAAAAGTTTGTTATCTTCTCTGAACTTCAGTTTTCTCATCAGTGAAAATTCTGTGAAAGTTTCTGCCTCACCTAATTCACCAGGTCATCGTAAGGAACAAACCATGGAGGCAGTTTGTACTGTGAAATTGTTTCTAGTTCTAGTGCACTTTCCAGTCGTACCAGGAAAGAAAACAAGAGCCAAAATACATAGAAAGAAGTGGGCTTTGTTAGATAGAGACAAAGACAGGGAGTAGATTTCAAATCCCTGGTACGTAGGAGAAAAGACACATGTTGATGGGCAGCTGACAGAAGGTTCACAGAAAGAAGCTGGAGGGAGAGGAGGCTTGTAGAAGGAAAAGCGCAACCAAGTGCCCCTCCTTAGAGTTTGGGGAGCTGATGGAAAAGCCATATTTACCAGAGGTTGCCAGAGGAGGGCTGATCCTCTACAGTGAGGTTCCTGTCTTTGATGTGTTTCCAGCTCTGAATTAGTCTCACCCTGTCCTTGCTGGCTTTTGTGCAGTATCCAGCAAGGCTGGGACAAAGCACTTTATTGTGGTGCATGAAAAATATCTTGGCTGAAAGGGACAATGCCAAGGCTAGGAGGGCTAAAATTAGACCTTCTGGTGTGTTTGACTTGGCAGTCGTGTGGACTCCTCCACCTGCCTCTCTCCCAGCCGTGGGCCTTCTGAGAGCACAGGTAGCATGTGCTGAAGGAGAGAAAGGAAGAGCTGCTTCCTCTGGCACCCTATGGGGATGACAAATGCTTCTGGGCCTGTGTCACTGTCACTTGGAGTAGTGTGTCCAGCGATACTTGTTTGAAGGGACATGTTTCCATATCAGCTAATTTGTAGACAAAGATAAAACCATATTGCTGTGTCTTCCCATTAATTTAATGCCCTTCCATGTTTAAACCAAAAGGAAACCTCAAGACAATCATATATTTGAACCTTATATTTTTATCTTTTTCTAAGAATTTACAGCTTCCCCTGTGTAACCATTGCAAAATCCAAAGACTCAGCTATCAGCACCTTACATCACGCTGTGGAGTAGGGTCGTCTACAGGAAAGAGCTGGGTGTTGGCGTTATGCTGATGAGGTGAGATATCCACTGTAGCACTTCTACTAGCTGGGTGGGAAAGTTACTGAACTTTTCTTAATGTTCATTCAACATTAAGTTGTGTATATTAGTAACTACCTCAAAGTGTTAAAATAATAAGTCTATATGACTGATGTTTCAGCAGTAATAACAACAGCTTACATTATCAAGTACTTACTGTGTGTTCATGCATTACCTCACTTCTTCTTTACAACAGTTTTATGAAGTGGATATTATTATGTCTTCATTTTACAGTTGAAGTAAATAAGGCTTAAAGAGTTTAATAAACTTGCCCAAGGTCACACAGCTAAGAAATGGTGAAGTTGAGATTTGAACCCAGGCAGGCTCTTAGCCATTGTAAACTATTCTGCCTGATTAAAGGAGATGAGAAACAAGAAAGTATTTTTAGGACCAGAACTGCTATTTCAATATAAGATCTCATCACACTCCTTTCCTTGCCTGGGTGCTACCCTTTGGTATGCATTTCTTTCCCCAAGTGAGGCAACTTGAGGGTCCTCTGATGCTTGGTCATTTGTCTCACAATTCCCTGCTTCTGGCCCCCTGGGGGGCAGGAAGGGACTTGGATGCTAAATACAAGAGCAGCCATTGAAAGAACAAGGAATGTTTAGCCTGAAGAAACAAAGACTCAAGAGAGGAAATCTGAGCTCTCCTCAAATAAATGCAAGATTTAGTGGCACAAAAATAGACATATAGATCAGCATAACAGAATGGAGAGTCTAGAAATAGATCCAGCAATACAGACTCAATATATGATCAAGGAAAATTTTCAGAACAAGAGAGAAAGGAAATATAATTTTGTAAGTGACATCATCTCCCCTTGATAGCAATTTGATGAAAAAAGTGAGAACTATACTGTCTTTTAAAAAATCATTAACATTTGGAATAAAGAGTTTAACACAAAAATTAAGCCAAAGAAAACTATTAGAAACTGATATTATAATGGAAAAATGTTAATGGCTATGTGTATGTATATACAGTCACATGCCCCATAACAACGTTTCAGTCAGTGATGGACCACATATATGATGGCGTTCCCATAAGATAGCACCATATTTTTACTGCGTTTTTCTATGTTCAGGTACACACATACTTACTATTGTATTATAATTGCTTACAGTATGCAGTATAGTAACATGCTGGCCAGGTTTGTAGCCTAGGAGCAATAGGCTATTCCATACAGCCTAGGTGTGTAGTAGGCTATACCATTTGGATTTGTGTAAGTACACTCTGTGATGTTCACACAATGATGAGATCGCCTAATGATGCATTCCTCAGAATGTATTCCTGCTGTTAAGCAATGCATGACTATATTTACATGTAAAGCAAAAACCAATTATTAAGAAAACCATCAGAATCAGAGGAGAAGAATGATCAAAGAGTGTGAATTGATAATTCATACCAGAGTAAACACAAACAGTAAACAAACCAAGGGAAACATGTTTAACCTAATTCGTAAGGGCAAGATGGACTCTCTATACATAAAAGCAAAGGTAGAAACTATAAAAAATAAGACTGATAGATATAGTTACATAAAGATTCCAAGTTTAAGGGATCTTAAAAAAGCAGAAAAATATAAACAATAGCATGAGAAAATATATGCAACATAAATGTCTTTTACGTATTAAACTTGCTTAGAAATAAATGGGAAGAAGATTGTGATAAGAAGGTGGGCAAAAGATATGAACAAAGATGAAATATCAATGGCCAAGTTCATTCCTACAAAACAAATACAATAAAACTGTATGTTGCTACAATCCACTTGAAGATACGAGAAATCAAGAAACATTGAGTATCAATACTTTAGATTCCAGGTGAAGGTACCTTAAAGAAATAATTCAATAGAAAAAAGTTATACACAGGTATATATTTATTGCATCTTCATTTACTAATAGTAAAACTCTAGAACTATAACCATTCCCCATTAGGGAAATTGATAGTAAATTATGGCATGTTAACTCAATGGAATATAAAATTGTGAGTACAATGTTGAAACTTGGCAAATTACTTACAATATTCTAAGTGGAAAAAACAGAAACACAAAACTAAATATACTCTATAGTTACAACTATTTACTGCAAAAAATGAAGTCAACTGTTTTCCTCTCTTGCTCCTTACAAATGATTAAAAAGTGTGGACTATATATAGAACCATGCTATGTATCAGGCTATGAAATGAAAAAGAAACTGCTTATTTCCTGTGAAAACCAATGTTCCAATGAGGGAGACAAACAATATGCAAAAAATTTAATTATAAGTTACCATATGGAATGATAAGTATATTCCTATAATGTACAAGGTTCTATGGTAATGAATGAGTGTTAGATGGTGAGAGATCTCCTATAGGTTACACATATTAAATTATATTAAAATATAAAACTTGAAAAGATCTTTGTGAAGTCTACTTAATCTTCCCTATTATAAAGTTGAGAAGGCTGAGGTCCAGAAAAAGTAAATACATAGTCTAAAGTCAGAAAGATAGACTATACCTAGAACAAGAACCAGGTTTTCTGACTCCCAGTCTCATGTTATTTCCATTATTTTCTAGACTGTCTTCAATGATTTGACCTTCAAATGATGCAGAGGGAGGTAGTCCCTTGTATTTTAAGCTAATGATGTATAACCTCTTATTCCTATTTTCTCACAACTTCAGGAATCTGAGTTCTTCCTCTGCTCCCTTCCCATGTTGGGAGGTGACCAGCAGCCAGCCTGTTTTTCCACCTTTCTAGTACCCTTTCTCCATTCCATCAGCTAACCAAAAGGAGAGGTTCAGCTCTTGGCTGTCTCCTTCAAAATGTTTACGGGGTTAGGTTTCATGAAATGGTGAAGTCTTCCATTAAGTGGCAAGGCTCTTTCCTCTCCCGTATCTAACCTGAAGATCCACTGTCACAGCATGAGGAATGATTGGGTAGAAGAAAAACAAAGGAAAATGCCTGGGCATTCCACTGGGGCAGTGGCTGGCAGGGATCCCAGGGAGGATGTCTTGTCCTGTCTGATGAACACCTTTATTAAACTACTTGTAAAATTCTATGGACTGTATTTGATTGCTTTTTTGAAAGGACTAACTTTAATGTGCCCAAAGAATTTTCAGCTAGAAAATTAGTTAAAAGCTGAATAGGAAAGATGAAAATAAGAGTTAAATTTGTGACTCATCTAAGAAAGCACAGTTTTTAAAAAAAATGTTAGGTGGCAGACACTTCCGAAACTGTGGTGCAGGAAGGAGCTTAGCTTTTATGAAAGAACATAGTGGGTCAGGAAGGAGCTTTTCACGTGGGATGGTAGGGATAAAAGTGCTGTGTTTTGGCCCATGAACAATCACTTTCAGGGACAGAGAAAAAGTTCTCTGTTAACTGAACTCTGCCGATTTTTTCACAGAAACATAAAGGTTGGGGTGGGGGAGAATCAAAAGAAGCTTTGGGATAGGATAGACTGAGAACCTATGGATCAGTTATGACTTAAGGAAGAAGAATAGAATGGGGGGCAGGACAAAGTTTGAAAGCCTAAGTGGAACTATCAGATACATGAAGAATATAAAGAAAGAAATAGTAAGTCAAATCCCAGTGAATAGCTTCTTTGGTGTTAAAGTGAGGTTGCTTATAGAAAAGGCATGTTTGCCTTTTGAGAACTATATTCAACCTCCTACTGGTGCAATGCAGAATCCTAGAATCTCTGAACTGAGAGGGAACCAAAAGATCCCAGTTTAGATCAGCTCATTCCTTTTCCAGATGAGAAACAGGGCTAGAGAAGACACAGCTTTTTCTGAAGATACAAAACATCTGTGGCACATCTAGTTCCAAAGCCTCGTCTCCCGATTCCAAATCCAAATCAGGTGCAGCTTTCACCCGGAGTAAATCAACAAAATCACCAAGTAGGTGTCAGCAGAAATGATATGCTAACTCATCTTGTAGAGAAGCACAAGGATATAACGAGCAGGACCTCGTCTCTGTCTCAATAATTCAGCAAAGAGGCATGAGTTTGCAATCCCAAGTCAGAAATTGAGGACTCAGCATGTGCTCTTCTGCCCCTTGTCCCCTAATTATAATTAGTCAGAAATTGTATTATTTCTCACCATGAATTCATCTTCTGCTTTCCATCCCATTGACTTGACCTCACTCCACACACTATCTTTTTTTGCAGCAACTATCTAATTAGTCTTCCTGTCTGCAGCCTCTACCCTTCAAATTTAGTCTTGTAACATTGCTGCCCTAGTGATCTTACTAATATCCGATCATTTCAGGCATCAGTGACTTTCTGCTGTGGGAAAGGAAAGTCCCAGTTCCTTTGTCAAATGCAGAGGAGCCACCATGATCTTGCCTGTGCCTTTCACTCCAGTTTCATCTTTTACTACTCCTATGTCATACTCCAAGACTCATACCTGCATTAAATCTGCATTTTTCAAAATGTGTCAGTATTTTAGCAGGCCTCTGTTAGCATAGTAGGCATTTGGTGAATGGACCAATGAATGAACAAGTAAGTTAAAGGAGATTTAATAAAGACATTTCTTAAGGGTATTGATGTCTTTGCTAATTAATCCTCTCCAGCCATAAGCTCTATGAGGATGGGTACTCTGTCTGCCCTGTTCGATGTTGTATGTCCAGTATTTAACGGCTGAATAAGTGAATTAATGGGTGATGAATGGACAATTTATGGTAACAGAGATTTGATTGGCTGTTATGGAAGGGCAGAGAAGACAATCGGCCATATTTGTGAAAATTGAGGAAAGCTTCACACGAGAAGAAACCTTTGTGATTGATGAATAGGGACCTTAAGGCAGAAAAGATAGACACAACGAGGTGTGAAAGACCATGGCATGTTCAGGGACCAGGGAGTAAGAGAATACTGCTGGAAAGCTTGAGGTGGGCAGGAGAATCTCATGGAAAGGGCTAGAACAAGTTATTAATAGATTCAAATCCCAGCATTAATTCTCACTATCTGCATGACTTCATTCAGGGTATTAAACCTCTCTTAGCTTTCTTTACTTATCTTAAAATAAATTTAAAGATGAAATTTAATGAAGATTAAATATTCAGTAAAAGAGATGAATACTAATTATGGTATAGCATAGAACAGGTGGCCCCCTCGACCCTTCCCCCTTCACCTCCTCCTCATTCTTCTTCCTCTTCTTCTCCTGAGTGTTAATTATTTGGTTTGGCACATGTATCTTGGGCTGCTCCAGTCACTCTGTAAGACTTGGATCCCCTTTCAGATCTAAATCCCAAAACCTCTCCACCAGATGTTCTATGTGGACAACCAGCTCTTACCTACATCTCTCTTTTACCCTACTGCATGCACCAAACCAATGTGAAATAAAAACAAGTGGCTCCAACTCAGACAAAAATAGGAAGGGTCAATTGAATAAGAAGGAATTCATATATTAGCTAGTTTGTAAAGCTTTTATTCATTTGCTGTCTATATACAAATTATTTGGTTCCTAGTTATCTCTCCATAGCGAGATCACATCATTTATTGTCCAAGGAGCATACTTTGAGAGTGAAAGGAGGCTCTATTATTTGTTCTAGAACAGTAGGCATTATTTAGGATTATCCTAAGAAAATTGGAGTGTACTTTTGCCCTAGGTCTCCAACTTTATCTCTTATCACACTTTCCATTATTGACTATGCTTCAGCCATGCTTTCTGTGTGGCCCTCTCTAACACATCGAGTTCATTCTAACATTAGGGCATTTGCATAAACTTTTCTCCTTCCTTAGAATTCTCTTCTCCTAAAATTCTTCTTGGCTGACTTCTCACCATTCATGTCCTTGCTCAAATGTCACCTTTTAGGTCTTTCTGACCTATTTAAACTAGCCTCTCCCACAACACACTCCTAGTGACTATCTTGTTACTTTGTTTTATATTCTTCACACCTTTTAAAACTATTTGAACTTATCTAACGTAGTTATTAATTTGCATGATTATTTATTGACTATCTCCTTTCATTGGGATATAAGCTCCAAGAGGACAGGAGCCTGGTCTGTTTTGTTTACCACTGTGTGTACCTAGAACTGTCCCTGGTACTAAGTAGGTGTTTAATAAATATTTATTAAATGAATATCTTGACTTTCTGTCATTTTAAAATGTAGCCTCCCTATCTTGATAGCAACAACTTTTGATATTTACTATATGAATGTGCTCCTTTCGTATATCAATGCAAAGAAGTTGTCTCTGCCAAATTGGTTGAAAAAAGTTCAACTTTAAGTTCCTCTAGCTACCTGCCTGTGCTCATGTGCTTGGTAGGGGTATGCAACAGTAGGCGTGGTTCTTAATTATTACCAACTTCATGGAAGAACTGAAATAAACAAGCTTAAGTCAGATTAGAGGCTGCAATGTTGTTAAAAATATTATTATTAGTTGTGTTAAGTTCCTGTGAGATAGTATCCTAGTACCTAGAGGAAAATGTGATTCAGGTTACAAAACAAGGTTACCTGACCCAAACCATAGCTAAAACAGAGGCTCTTGGTATTCTGGGTATTTTTGGACCATAAGTCAATTTCTTTCTTTGCTATTTCAGAGTGCTTTTGGAGATTTTTATCAACCAAGTTTGAACAACAGAATAATCACCAGTTCGTTTTGGGTAAATTAGTCTTGCCATATTGGGCAATCAATTAACCATTCTAAGGCTTGGCTTTCTCATCCATAAAACTATGATAATATCACCTGACTCAAATGGCTTTTGTAAAATTAGGGGTAATATAAGTAAAAAACCTATCATAGCGGCTAATATTGTAGAGTCTCAATAAACAGTATCTACTTTTATGGCTTTTATTACCAGATTGTATTGATCTGTATATTCCATTGCATTTGGAAAAAGTTTTAAAGTAATACCAATCCATAGATATTCATACTCATTAAGAAAAATCCTGATGCCAGATATAGTACATCCTTGGTATTAATAAACATTTGAAATATAAGATATTTCCTGATGGGCCTAAAGCCATTAAGTCACAAGATTTGTAAGTTTCCTGGAATGCAAATTTGAGATATGCTTGGTGAAGGGCTGGAGTATAGGAATAAGTCACTCAACTAATGAGTGATTCTCCTAAGCATCCACATCTCAGTGCAAATTTTTAAATCTCTATTCTTCTTTATGCAGGTAGGATCTTTCATAGGTGACTAATAACTGAAGTAGAAACAAAAAATCTTTGTTCCTTTGTGGAAAGTATCCCCTTGAAAGGCACACCTCTTCCTGCTGGTAATGGAAGTGAAGAGAGAGTGAAGAGGCCAGTCACTCCACTGTATTTCATGAAGAGAATTACTTGTCAAACTTCACATTAGAGATTCACCAAGATTTTGAAATGTCTCCCTTACATTATGCCAGGTATCTGAGACTGAGCAGAAAAGATCCCCCATCCAACATTCCAAAAGAAAGAGTTAAAAACAAGAAGTGGTAATCCTAAATTGTAATGCTTACCTTGCTACAGTCTGAATTTGTACTACCTATCCAATATCAAAACCCTAAGCCAAGAAATATCACCAAGCTCTGGCAATTACAAATTCTAAAATAGTCTTAAAGGGATGTTTTCACAATCCCTTTTATAAAATTTCTTGTGAAAGAGATTAAGAATAATTAAAAACTTGAATTTTCTCATGATAGTAAAGTAGAATAGAGGATACTAGAGATTGAGAAGGGTATGGGGGAATAGATGGATAGGGAAAGATTTGTTAATGGACACAAAATTACAGCTATATAGGAGGAATAAGTTCCAGTGTTCTATACCACTGTAGGATGATTATAGTTAACAATAATATATAATTGCAAATAGCTAGAAGGAGAATAATCAATGTTCCCAAAACAAAGAAAGTATAAATATTTGAGATAATGGATATCCTAATTCCCCTGATATGTAATACTATATTTTATATGTATCAAAACATCAAAACATCACTAGGTACCCCACAAGTATGTAGAATTGTTATTGTCAATTAAAAAAAAATAATTAGATGGTGCTAATGAAATTACCTAGAATGGAGCACAGTGAGATAAAAGAAAAAAAACATAGAAAAGAAATTAACAGACAATAAGGCTAGAATTAGAAGCTTCAATATACATCTATTAAGAGCTCCAAAAGGGAAAAAGAGAGAGAGTAGGAGAGAAACCAAACCATAGAATTTTTCAGATTTAAAAAATTCAGAATGAAAAATTTCCCAAATTTCTGAGTAGGAGAAATAAAACAAAACAAATCCATACATGGACACATGGCAATGAAATTAAAGAACATCAAAGTTGAAGAAAATTATCTTAAAACCTTTCGAAAAGAAAACTCTAGTTATCTCAAAGGAAGAGAAATTAGTCTAAAGGTATCTTTCTCACCAGCCACAATTGATGCCAGAAAACAATACAATGGCTTCAAAATGCTAAGAGAAAAAAACCATCAACAAAGAAACTCAGTAAGTTTTTTTCAAAATGAAATGAGATAAAGACATTTTCAGACACAAAAACATTAGAGAAAATAATAACCATGGACCCTACTTGAAAGAACTATTAAAGGATATACTTCAGAAGGAAGGAAACTGAAACCAGAATGAAGAAGTAGGTATAAGAAGCAATAATGAGCAAAGAAACTGACGCAACAAGATGGTAAACAACAACAATAGATGTCTTGACTAAAAAACAAGGTGTAACAAACATACTAGAAAACAATGACATGGATGATAGGAGGGGACATTTTGGTATTAAAACATTCAAGGTCTTTCACTTGTTTACGAGGCAACTAAAGATACTGATTAACTTTAACATTTGTTTAGGCAACATATTAAAAAGATAATAAAACCACTATCTGAATAGTGGTAGTTATAACTTCCAGACAAATAGAGGAAAGGAAAGGAAATAAATAAACGTTACTCCAATAGAAAACAGAGGAGGAGAGGAGCCCTCTCCCCCGAAAAAGCCTAGTAAGTAAAAAATACAAAATATAAAATAAGAAGATAGAATTTTAAATAGTCATCACAAATAAAATCTAGCTATATGCCATTTACAAGAAATCATCTAAAGAAAAGAACAGTCTTTCTAACTTTTGAAAAGAAAGGAAAAACATCTAAATGTTATCAAATAGAATCCAGCAATGTATTTAAAAATATCACTATCAAGCAGGGGTTATTCCTGGAATGCAAAGATGATACATATTAGAACATCTACTACAGGTATTGACCTCACTAATAGAGATGAGAAGAAAGAATCCTTTTTATTAGAAAAGCATTCAATAAAATCAGCACACATTAAGATTTTGAAAAAAAGGAAAAAACAAAACCTCTCAGTAAATTAAGACTAGAAGGAATATCCTTAACTTGATAAAGTGTCTATACCAAAAATCTATAGCAAACTGACATTGAAAAGCGAGACCCTATTTATATTAGAAACAAAATATGTGAGATACTCAGGAATAAACTTCATAAAACTGTGCCAAAATTTTATGGAGAAGATTACAGAACTTTATTTTTTAAAAATCTGTATAAATTGGAAACCAGATCATCTAAATGCATGAATTCTCTTCTTGTTAATGTAAACAATTCAATACTAATAAAAATTCCACGTGTACTTTTTCATGAAGCTTGATAAAAATTATTTTAAAGATCAAATGTAAAAGCAAAGGGTCAAGAATATTTACCAATTTGAAGAGAACAAGGAAAGGGTTTTAATATACCGAATATATAAGCTTATTATTAATATTAAGCCACAATGTTTAAGTCAGTATGGTAGTAGTATAAGAACAGAAAAATAAATTAATGCAATAGAACAGCCAATAATTTGGGGACTTTATGTATAATAGTGGCTGCCTAATACAATGCCAGAGAAAAGAAAATATATTCAATAAAATTGTGTTAGGATAACTCATTATCTACAAGGCAAAAATAAAATCAGATGTCAATCTCACACAAATCACAAAAATATATTTCAGATAGATTAAAACTGAAAGTAAACACAATATGCACAATTGATAGTAAAAGACTGACAAATGTGACTACCCCTAGAGCAACCGTGAACAAAGGTCAATAAGTTACAGGCAAAGAGAATATATCTGCAATGTATATAACAAAAGATTTATATTCAGAATATATAAAGAATTCCAAATAACAGCTAAGAAAAAAGATAAACAACCCTATTGAAACATAGGCAAAGCCTATGAACAAATAATTTACAGAGAGGAAACCATAAATGGCCAATAAAGAGTAAAAATATGAAAACTTATGAGGCAATTTTATATAGTTTGGTAAAAATTTTTATCTTAGTATTCTGATACCAAGTGTTAGCAAAGATATAGAGAAATATGAACTATTTCTAACATACTGTTGATAGGAACATAAACTGGTCTATCTTCTTTGGAAAACAATTTGGCAATATTGAATATAGCAGAAGACGCATACAGAACATAATCCAGTAACTCCATTTCAACATATATGGCTCGTACATATACACAAGGGGCACGTGAAAAAGATGTACATTCCAACTTAGTAATAGCCAAAAAAAAAAAAAGAAGATAACTAAATGTCCATCAAATAGGGAATAAATATTTAACTTTAAGTATAATCACATTATGAAATACTGTATAGTAGTTAAAATAAGTGAATATTATATGAATAAAAAGACTGTTCTAAAAATATTTTTTGAGAGAAGCAAGTTGGAGAATGATATGTACAGTATGATGTCAGCTACTTACACATCAAAAACAGTCAGAATGATACTATATAGATACACATATTTAGTTAAAAATATAAGTATTCATGAAGAAAATACATACCAAGTTCAGTAGAATAATTATTTCTGAGGAAGAAGGGAGGTGAGTGGGACTGAGAAGAGGAATAAAAATAATTTCAAAATATGAGAAGGTATTAATGTTTGTAACTTCTGGATAGTAGGTCAATGAATCTTTATTATATCATTCTCTAAACTTTTCTGTATGTTTGAAATTTTTCACAATTAAAAAATGTATTTTCTTTTTTTATTTCAGCATATTACAGGGATACAAATGTTTAGGTTACATATATTGTCTTTGCCTCACCTGAGTCAGAGCTTCAAGCATGCATTTTTTTCAAAGCATTTTGTAGTTCAAACTTCTCTCTAATCCAGACTGACTTTTTCATAGGTACTTTACAATGCTTAAGATTAACTAATCAAATGGTCATCTATGATCTGAGATAATCTTGTTTTTTTTCTAGTTGTTCAAGAGTAATCATGTTCATTTCAAAGGATATATGTGGTAGAATACTAAAAATAAAATTGTACCATACTCTAAGAATTTTACTAATTTAAAGCATGTCCATTTTAAGTTTAGGAAAAATTATATTTATCTGATACTCTATTGGTAATTCTCAGGTGATTTCATATTTATGACACACATATTTGGTAACACAAAATAAAATGGAAATTCAAGTTAGTTTTCATAATCCTTATGGCTGCTTTTTTTGTACTACAATCGCACCTGCCAATAATACTTTCAAGTTAGTTTTTGTGCATTGCAACTATTTATCTACTTGCTGGACTCTACTAGACTCTTGAACTGCTTTGAAGAAGGGGACTGTGTCTTGCTCATTAATGCCTATATTAGGTAGGTATTCAGCAAGTGTTTTAAAAAATTTAAAAAATGTCTATTTTCATCTGTAAATGGGGATATTAGATACAGCAGTTTAACAAAAAAAATTGTAAGGCAACTTGAAAAATTCTGATCTTTGGCGGTTCTAAGATAGAAAGAATCAATAAAGTTGGAAGGAGAGAAACTCTTTGAGCCATCTGGTTTCTTGCCATTGTACTAAGCACATAAAATGAGTATGTAATCGCTTGTAGTTGCTGTTGTTGTTTTTACAGAATCCTAAGCATAAGTCTTAGAATAATTTCTTAAAGGCCACTCTGAAAATCTTTATGAGATGGTGTAATAAAGGCCCATTTAATGATAAATATACATTTCATTGCCAAAATGAACAGAATCCTTGGCCAATTATGTAGGTATAGTTTCTTTCAGCTTATGGGCTCTGAAAGTGCATTTTAAGTTGGAAGGACTGAAGGAAGGCACAAAGGAGGTTGTCAGGCTGCATAGAAAAACTTCTATTTAGTGATCAACCATTGTTTTCCTTTTTTTTAACAAGGAAATTAATTCATCTTTTCTGTTTTATTTTATAATTCTTGACACATTTTCTAAACATAACTGAAGTCCTTTCTGAAGCCAAGAAGACTAGATAAATAAAAGACAGAGAAGGGTGTGACTCTGAAAAAACACTTGATGTAATTAAAGGAATTGGTTTTAAAAAGGGATATTTAGAAGTAAGAGGGTAAATTTTATCTGTATTATAAGTATGTAAAAAAAATAGGAATATATGCAAAAAAACAGAAATAAAAATGCCAAATAATCACAATAACAAACACTGATGATTAGGATGATGGTTTTTATTTCTTTCTATTCTAACATTTTCTAGATTCTTTATCCTTGTCCAATATTACCTTTATAATGAAACTATACTTTCTAAAAAAAAAAAAGAGGACTTACAAATTCAGATAGTGGACAGGCAATTCTCAAATATTTAACAATTACTTTTTTACTTAACATCTTAAGAGCTGTCCTGACTGATCTAAACTTAACAAAGTTGATGGATTGACCAATGTTCTCCATTCCCACTAGAGAGTATACAGTGTTGATGATGGTGGGTACAGTGGAACACCCTGTGCTACAGGGAGTTTGCAAACGGGTCCAGCTCTGCAGTCATACAAGCCTGGATCTTCTGGATGATCAAGCATATTACTCCCTCCCTCAAAGCCTCATTGTCCTCTTTTGTTAAATGGAGAAAATGCTATAACCCTGCTGGGGTTTTCTCTGTAGATAATAAGTCCCATAATACATGTATGTGGTACCTGAATTATTTTTGGTATGAGGTAGTTAGCTCCCTTCTCCCTTTGTCTCACCTTCCTGGTTGTTCCTTGCCAAACATATTGGACATATCAGTTATTAATATGTCACATTCCTTTTTTAGCAGAAATGACTTTATCCATGCTTCATGTTCAGGGAGTGTTCATGTAGTGTTAAGCTGTTTTTAGGCATAGGTGGCCTAAGATCCAACCAAGGTTGGGTCAGTCACCCAAGAGTGGCACAGCACAGGCTCGCTGGTGAGAGTCGTAAGGCTGAATAGTGGGAAGAACTCTGCAAATAGAGGTAAAAATAATCAGACTTGCTCCTTCAGGGATTTAGGATGGAAGACAGAAGGTACTGGATCATTCGTCAATAATGAATGCAAGCTAAACTGCAGAGAGAGAAGCTGAAATGCTATGTATAGACAGAGGAACATCTTGGATCCCACGAGACTGAGAAAAGGAGTCAGCAGTAAATCCCTAGAGTTCTGCTGGTTCCCGATGGCTCTGTAGGTCTAGTTCTGATGTTTATCCTTAAAGTAAGTCCTCTTTGTATAACAAAGTTTAGAGGAAGATAAAACTGCTTTAATACAATGGATGCCCTCATCAGGGACAGACTGCAGGTTCCTAAACCTAGGGCCAAACCTACAAGGGAGCAGAAAGAACACCTACTTATATAATCTCATTGCTCTGCCCAATTGCTCTGCCATCATTAGGGAGAAAAAACTTACTGCTTTAATTTCTAAAGAATGTGAAATTCTTACAGAGATCATGTGAACATTAGCTTTGTTTTTTATTTCAAACAAAAACGTTTATGATCATCTGAAAAATAAAATTTGGTCTGTGGATTGCTGAGGTGAAGTCGGAGTTGGGGGTGGGGAGGAATTCACCAAATTATTGCCAAGAATTTGTGAATACAAATGAACACTTGTAAATTGAATAGTGTTTCTTTCACATATTATTACATTAGTTTTCAAATATATGTCAATGCTATTCCTATTAATAAGATATAAATTAATTTTAAACTGCTGAATTTATAATAGCTACTTGTCACTTTGTGTTCTTTCACTCAACTACTAACCTTGGGAACTTGAAAAAGTTGTTGACATTACAGAGAAGTCCTAGAAGTATTAAGTTGGGCTAGAAAAGATTAAAAACACCTGACACAAACTGTAGATCTGAGGGACCATCAATAGGTTTGAATTGAACCTCAATAGAATTGAATAGTAATTCAGTAGGCTGGGAGTATTGAAGACCCTGCAGGCTGCATGAGAGTCTAGTATAAGTCTCATTTTTTATTTTGATGAGTACCTATTTAGAACAAGGTAATGGAGTGTCATTTTCTGAATTAACTTCTGTGCTGTATTGTTAAGAGTCACAAAAAGAATAGACACTTGGCATGGATTCTCTGTCCAAAGAATTATACCACCAACCACCAATTTGCCATGAAGAGTCTCACTCCTTCTCTCTTCCTCTCCCTACAAATACAGCCATGCTCACCTGTGATCCACATCCTAAATATCTCTCAGATTCATACGTCTCTGAATCTGTGTTGCACCACTTCAGATCAAACCAATATCACCTGTCACCTGGACAACTGCAATTGCCTCCAAACTGGTCTGTTTTCATCTAGCATCTCCCAATATCATTCTCCACAAGGAAATGCAAGTCTGATCAAACCACTTCCTTTCCAAAACTTTCAATAGCTTTTTTTTTTTTTCCTCTTAGGATGCAGTAAAGAATCCTTAATACTCTTAGGAGATTGATCACAAACTGAAACCTGGCTGCTCCCACCTCACTCTTCATCCTCATCCAGTGTCCCTCTGCCAAGTCCCTTTTTGAGAAGGCCCCATTTCTCACAGGGTTCACCATCAAATCCTGCCCTTGCACATACTATTCCCTCTGTGGGGAGCACTCTTTCTGAGCCTTTCTTCACCTGGCTGACTCCCAGCCCCACTTAGGATCTCAGAATAAATGTCTCTTTCTTTCTGTACTACAAGAAGGATCTACCATGTACTAAGACAGTTTAGGTGTGAGAGAGCAATCTGTTGTCAATAGATTTCTTAAGTTGCCTCTTTGGGCCTCAAAACTTTTATCAGTACGAATATGACAGTTAATCCAGCTCAATAGTTCAAACCAAACTTTAATTGAGTGCCTATTATGTGCCAATCCCTGTACTGGAAAAATTTAGAAGCGAAAAAGACAGACTCCCTCATGGAGCTTATGGCAGGGAAGGCACAATGAACAGACGATTAAAAACTGATCAGCCTGAAAAAAGGGAAGTAGAGAATACAGTGCTGTGGCCATACATAGCAAAGAGAATAAATAACAATGCGACCAGTCCAGGACAGAGAGATTAGAACCTTGGACATGAATTCAAAACATCATGACTTCTTGTGCTGATTTTTTATATTACATTTTAAAGAACTAACTGAAAATCTAAATTAAAATATGTATTATGACTTTAAAATTTCATTACTACTAGTATGGCAGAAGCTTCTAGTTTCCTCCAAGATCTATTTTTCTCTTCTTCCTTAGTAACAAATCCCCTAATTTTTAGCAGAGGTTTGCTAAATGTGATTAAATTGGCATGCATGCCAATTTTCAGGTGTGACTTAGGGAAGTGTCCTTAACAGGGAAAGGTGTGTCCTTTATCTTCCTTTTCTCCTTCCTACTGGCTGTAAGGCAGATGTGATGGCTGTGGCCACGTGAGATCCTGAGGTGGAAGCCACTTGCCAAGGACGGCAGAGAGAAAAGCAGAAGGAGTCTGGGTCCCTGAGTACCTTGGGCTCTGGGTCCCTGAAGCCACCCCACGACTGCTCACCTCTGGATTTTTTATGATATCTCCCTTATTTAAGCCATTGTTATTTGGGATTTTCTATTTTCTATCATTTTAAGCTGAATTTAACTCTGATTTGTCAAGTAACTTGTAAGGTGTCACAACAAAAGTAGAAATACAGTATCTCAAAGATAAACTGCAAGCTCTGGTTCCAGAAAAAAAAGAAAAAGAAAAATAAATGTTTAATATCAGAATTCTGGTCATAGCCTTAAGAGCTTTGAATTTAAAATAACGATCATTGTGATAATGGTCATAATAATAATAATATCTGTGAATCGACTACTGCAGGGAAACAGTGGAGAGCAGTTAAGAAATGGACTTGAAGTTAGATGACCTGGTTTGCCACTTTGTGGCTAGGTGACTGTGGGCACATCACTTACTGTTTCTAAGTCTCAATATCTTCATCTTTATAATGGGGATAATGAAAATTCTTAGCATGAAGTTGTAAGCATTAGGTAAATGAATGTAATGAAGCCAGTATAAATTAGCCCCATATAGTATTATTGGTCTTATCATTAAACCTACCATTACTACCACCTCTAAAGACAGCAAATGACACTTATGTGGCAATATTTATAATTACCACAATAATACTGTCACATAGATATCATTATCTGAATTTCTCAGATAAAATGATTTATAAAACTTGAAATATTTTCTGACTAAGCTGGATTGGAACCTAGGCCTGATTATAAAATCCACATTTCTTTTCATGACATCATGCTCATCTTATTTGATCAAGACTCTATAACCCTTTAAAACATTATGGCAAAATGTATTTATTTGAAACAAATTTCTTGCCATCATTGTATCCTTTGGTTCCTGCTTCCTCTATCAATAACAGCATCCCTGCTCCCTTTGCCCTCTGTCTATCCAGCTAATTCCCAGTCTTGACATGGCTGAGAATCATCCCACCCTAGGGAATTTTGGGTTCTGTGTGCCCACAAGTGCTCTTGTGGCACTCTATGCTTCTTTCATGGAATTATAGAGGCATACGGAATTGTAAAAGCACTTGGGTGTGTTTAACCACTCACACATCCATACCACATAAAAGCAACCAAGATTTGAGAAGAGCACTTAGCACACAGGTGGCTTGAAGATTTCTTTATCTGGAAAACATCCCAGGGAACTTTGCATCAGAGGGTGAGTTTCTCTTGGAGATTTACCAAAATCAAAAGCTTTGTTGTCCTCTGTTATTGGGGCCTTGTGAGTGAGGAATAAAATGGGAGATGCTAAACTGTGGAAGAAAGACCTAGAATCCTTTTCTCAAAGAGAAATGTAGCAATACTCTTCCTTTGTAAGGCCTAGCAACTGTAAACAAATTTTAGTAGCAATCCCAGGAGGCAGAGTTGGAAATCCAGACCTCAGTGGATTTCCCTGGAATCTATTACTTCAAACAGCCCAAAATAGGTCTCCCTGTTACCTTTGCTTACAGATTTACATATTTTCTTCCATGGCCCTTAATTTTATTTGTAACTGATGCTATTTTGTAATTATTTGTTTCATATCTGTTTCTCCGACTAGACTCTAATCTCTATGAAGGCAGAGATTATGACTGTTTTAATTTACCCCCATACCTAGTGCAAGGCACAATTGATAGATCTTCAATAAATATTTGTTGAAACAATGGATAAATTGGTGAAACAAAGAGATAGTACCTAATACAAAAGCTACACAATAAATGGAAAAACAAGGTAAAGTGAGCAGAAAGAGCA
This sequence comes from Cheirogaleus major, assembly GCA_963574435.1. Classification (NCBI taxonomy): domain Eukaryota; kingdom Metazoa; phylum Chordata; class Mammalia; order Primates; family Cheirogaleidae; genus Cheirogaleus; species Cheirogaleus major. Next base: position 2,706 of record CAUYPO010038002.1, on the reverse strand, counting down.
TCAACCTAATTTGGAGGTATCACAAAGTTTGTGACTTTAGGCAAACTACTCCACCTCTATGAGTATCAATTTCTTTATCTAAAGTAGGGATAATATCTATTTAATTGGATTGTTGTAAAATGAGTGAGGTAATATGTATGTCAAGCACTTGGCAGAGGCCTTGGCAAAGAGACCATATGTGCTGATTGTTTACAAATATGGCATACAAATAAGCCATCTTTTCTACTTTCTCCTTCTTTGCTGGTTTAACTGAGGGCAGTTTTGGAATACTTGAACATCCTAAAGTGTAATAATCTGTGAAAACTGAAAAGATATCAGATTACTAAACTCATGCAGATGTAAACTCCTTTTGGAGCCAGAAATTCCCACCTTCCTATTCCAGTCTAAGAGCTTTGTTTAAATGTAAATAAGTCCTGGAAAGAACTAGGGCCTCAGTTATTCACATATCACTGTCAACAATGATAATGATAAGTCTGGTGTAATATATTCACTCCATCCCCAGCTCTGTTTTAAGTATGCCACATGGATAATCTCATTTAACCTTTACAAGGACTATGCAAAATAGACTTAATGGTTCCATTTTAAAAAAAATTTTTTTTTATTATTTTATTTCAGCATATTATGGGGGTACAAATATTACAGTTATGTATATTGCCCATGCCCCCCTCCCCCTTCAAGGCAGAGCCTCAAGCATGACCATCCCCCATACGTTGCACATCTCACTCATTATGTAATGGTTCCGTTTTATATGCAAGGAAACAGAAGCCATACAGCCAGTGAATGGTAATGCAGGGGTTTGAATTCAGGTCTGTGTGACACTACAGCCATAATTTTCCTTTTACCACGATGTTGATGTCAGCCTATCAAACACTTTTAATGGTCTAATTGATTTAAGAAGTGATGAGCTGGCAATATTTTATAATTTGCTTCTTTTTATTAGAATAAACATGGTTCTTATAATAACTTCTAAAAGTAGGTGCTCAGAAACGCTGGGTGTTCATTTGCACATGGACACTGCCTGCATTCGGCACAAAGATCTTTTAAAAATTATCCTCAAAATGGAAGGAAAAGTCAGGGTCCAGGAGTTTTTCTTTTAGACCTAGGGTACCAAATTCATGGACCTTGAACCACATATAACCGTGGATATGTTTGTATTGGCCATTTTGTTTGATGCCATGTTTTAAAAGTGAAAAAAACTGAGCAGGTATTCTGCTTGCTTAAAATACCATCATTTTAACACTCATGTAACCCGTGGCCCATTTCATTTAGTTCCTGCTTTAGACTATGAGCTTCATGAAGGAAGAGATTTGTCTTAAGGGTTTTTGTATCTCTGGGGCTAAACTTAATTCCTGGCATATAGAAGAAGTAAAAGAGATGTTTGCTGTATGAGCGAGAAAAAATCCTATCTGTTAAGAGCCTTCTGGAAGTGTCAGAGTGGAACTTGGGGCTGGCACAAGACAGAACAAACTCTGATCACATGCAAGTTGTCATTCACTACCTCCTGGGAGCCTGAGAGCCTTCTACTTAGTTTCTTTTAACAAAAGTTGCTTTCAAGAATAAAAGAATCAGAAATTTATTTAAGCTAAAATATAAATGAGTGAATTCTTTTTTAAAGCACCTAGCAATGTTCTCTGAGGATCCTTTAGGTATACAGACTTCTGAGAGATCCAAAGACTAATGGGTAATGGAATTTTGAGCAATTTCAGATAGGTTTTGATCAGGAGAGGCTTTTCAGAGGTTCTGAAAGGAATGCAGCAGCCATCTGCTTATAAACCTGGCCTTGGGAATTACTAAGTAGTTTAGATGCATTTTCCTTAAGGTACTAAATGTCTTGACTCTTCAGACCTACAGTTCTCTGGAGTCCAAGCCTCCGCCTGCTAAGCAGCAAGTGTAAAGTCTCTGCTAGAGATGGGAGGAGATCTATGCTGAGGAGATTAGCCAGGCTGTACTCACAACCATGTACAGAAAGAAGTTCCCTTCAGTGGTATTTTAAAAGTTAAAATATCTAACAATAAGGGAATAGTGAGGTAAACCTTGTTCATACATATAATTGAGTGCAATACAGGTATTTAAAAATTACATTTGTGATGAGTTTTAATTGAAAAGGTCATGATTCTGCTACAACGTTAAAAAAATTAGGATAGAAAAGAAATGAGTATTCTCAATTAGAAAACAATATCTTAGATGGAGGAAAATAAACTTATTAGTAATATATTGTAGGTGATTTTTATTCTTTGTTTTGTTTTCTTTTCTAAATGTTCTACAGGGAGCAAGCATTATTGTTTTTACACAGAAAAAGGTATTACCAAGTACTTAAAAAAGACACATTCCCAGTTCTCCATGAGACTCACTTAAAAGCTGTTGTATAGAGCAGGAACCTGGAAGACCAAGTATCTGTTCAGTGAATTACCTGGAATGCCAACAACAGCCCTCTTTAGTTCTAGTTCTTAGAGTTTTGTCAAATAAGTTTGTAAAACTAGGAAATGTCTTCTGAAAGAAAAATGTAATTTCTGTCTCCTTAATTAAAAAGTATGGAATCAACCTGAGTCCCCATGACCTGATGAGTGGATAAAGAAAACGTGGTGTATATATATACACACATACCATGGAGCACTACTCAGTCCTAAAAAGGGATGAAATGTCTCTTACAGCAACTTGGATGGAACTGGAGACCATTATCCTATGTGAAGTATCTCAGGAATGGAA
>CAUYPO010038000.1:0-10963 GCA_963574435.1 Cheirogaleus major | reverse complement strand
TTTATCTTTTTTGAAAAATTTATCAGAGACTTAGCTACTAGAGATAAAATATGTACAGACACACACATGCACACACACACGAGATATATTCTAGGATTTCAGAAATTGAGGATAGTTTCCACTCTTCTTCCTCCTTCTTATTAATTGTAACATGTGCAGGACATGGAACTGTCTGGAACTGTAATGACTACTGGTTGAAAGTCAGAGTTCAGGTTACTTCTTCCTGACACTTGAAACTCAACTTTGTGCCACAATCAATTCAAGGGAACTGGCCGGGTGCGGTGGCTCATGCCTGTCATCCTAGCACTCTGGGAGGCCGAGGCGGGCGGATTGCTCAAGGTCAGGAGTTTGAAACCAGCCTGAGCAAGAGTGAGACCCCGTCTCTACTAAAAAACAGAAAGATATTAATTGGACAACTAAAAATATAGAGAAAAAACTAGCCGGGCATGGTGGCACATGCCTATAGTCCCAGCTACTCGGGAGGCTGAGGCAGGAGGATCGCTCGAGCCCAGGAATTTGAGGTTGCTGTGAGCTAGGCTGATACCACGGCACTCTAGCCCGGGCAACAGAGTGAGACTCTGTCTCAAAAAAAAAAAAAAAAAAAAAAAATTCAAGGGACCTATTTAAACTCACCTGTTCATTACCCTAACTGGATCTTAGAACAATTTTGCAATGTATTTTGTTTTTTTCTGGTTTTCCAAGTTTTGTTTATTTGAGTAATTTCTAGCATTATATCATTTGCTCTTGGAAGACAAGCAAGAGAGAGAAAATTCTTGGACCCGTTTCAAAGTCTGGACACCTTTTTTTTTTCAAGGAAAGTGGGTTTGCTCATAACCCTGTATAGCACATCAAAGTCCAAACACTAATATAAGGATATAACACTAATATCAGGAAATTATTTCCACATGAATTGGAATTGTTTCAGAATATTTGAGTTATGATGATTTCTGGTGATACATGTTTTTAGCCTTTGGACTGCTGACAGACACACACGGACATAGATACACTATTCTCTAGCTAATATTATACATACCCGAATATTTGCATTATTACCCAAAAGAATCATATTACTAAGGAAGTGCATTATTGTTTAGACATTAGTGTTTTAAATATGAAATGTTACTATGTGGCCACACAGCATGAACTTGGGTTCTATTATTTCCTAGCTGCAACCAGGGCAAATTATTCCATCTCTCTGTGCCTCAGTTTCCTCATCTATTAAATAGGGAGAATCATAGTGCCTACTTCACAGAGTTGCTAAGGTTGGTGAAGTGTTTTGAATGTGCTTGTCATTATTATCACAAGGTCACCAAGCCCTAGAAGGAGGACTAACGATGTGGCTCTAAATTGCCCATATGGTGGGGAAAGATCACGTTGCCAAGTGATTGCACTGATGATCGGTGGTTAAAGTCCTCTCTCCTCCACCCCTTGCAAGTCTGTGGACCACTCTCCCTCCTGTTGTTCACGGAGAGCTGAGCTCAGGCCCTGATGTCTGCATTGCTGGGTTATTTGAAAACAACATTTTAATGCAAGATTTTATTGACCGGCTCTGGTTTTACATTGGTGTCAGTCTGTGTAGGCTGCCATAACAAAATCCCATAGACTGAGTGGCCTAAACAACAGAAATTTATTTTCTCACGGTTTTGGGAGGGCCTCACCTACATTGAATTACACCAAAAGGCTCTATCTCCAAACACCAGCACATCGGGAGCCAAGATTTCAACGTAAGAATTTTGGAAGGATAATTCAGTCTGTAGCAATCAAGAAACCCATATGTACCAGATTTTTCTTTCTTCCAGATCTTTCTAGATGATGAGGGGGTCATCAAAAGAGAGGAGAGGAATGTATCCAGCTGCTCCCAATACATCTCTGCTTCTAGATGTGTCTTGATCAACGTGATACTGCCTCCTCTTGTGGTTTTACTGAGCCACATACAAGCTTTTGTCTCAAATTGCTAGATCAAAATTTTATTCTGGCCGGGCCCTGTGGCTCACGCCTGTAATCCTAGCACTGTGGGAGGCTGAGGAGGGAGGATCGCTCAAGGTCAGGAGTTCAAAACCAGCCTGAGCAAGAGTGAGACCCCATCTCTACTACAAAATAGAAAGATATTAATTGAACAACTAAAAATATAGAGAAAAATAATTAGCCGGGTATGGTGGCACATGCCTGTAGTCCCAGCTACTCGGGAGGCTGAGGCAGGAGGATTGCTTGAGCCCAGGAGTTGGAGGTTGCTGTGAGGGAGGCTGACGCCACGACACTCTAGCCTGGGCAACAGAGTGAGACTCTGCCTCAAAAAAAAAAAAAAAAAGATTCAAGGCTGGCAAAACGAGTTACAGCAAGTAAAAGCCCAACAAGGATGAAGGTAAACATATTGTTTTATTTAATCCAAGAAGATAAAGAAAGCATATTTGCTGCAGAGTGCGGCTTGCTGCCAGAGGAGTTGTTGGGAAAACAGTGGTAAGTACATTAAAAATGACATTTACAGAATCAGCTATCAAATTATTTGTGGAATACATTTGAAATTAAATTTTAATTCCCAGCCCCAGCATCAAAGAACATTATTAATATTGCTTATATTATTACTTATGCAAAGTAGGTGGAGGATGGCAGACACAGATATAAATCAACACTTTAGATAGAAACTACTCACTCTGAAAAGTCACTCTAAGAGGTGTCTTTGAAATGCTGCTTCATAGAGAGGGAGAATATTGGAGATTCATAGAGATTTTGAAAGCCTTACACTTTACTAAAATCACTTGCAAGAATAAAACATTTCTTCACATCCTGTCATGTCATAAAACAAAACATAGTCTCTGTTGACTTCCATGGAGAACTCCGAGAATGCCCAAGTCAAGTTCCTCTGTGTATAAGTAGCCTCTCTGTTTAACACTGAAAACAGAAAGTTCTGGAAGGAGAAGTGATGTGCAGAATAAGGAAGACCCAACTGAGATACGACTGGCTAGTGAGCACTCATTTATCTAGGCATGAAAGGGAAAATAGACAAGACAGCAACATGTTTTGCTACCTAAAAATACCCATTAATGAGGGTATGCCGCAAAGATACGGTCAGGAGAATAAATGATACATTAATATCATACACTCTCTCTTCTTCCCAAATTCTAAGGGAGTTATGATTTCCTCTTCCCACTACACAATTTTGATCTAGCACCTATTATGTGCTCGGGATGCAATATTGAAATATACAATCAATGTCTCTACTACCATGTTTCCCCGAAAATAAGACAGGGTCTTATATTGATTTTTCCTCAAGAAGACACCCTAGGGCTTATTTTCAGGGGATGTGTTATTTTTTTTTTAAGGACGGTACAACCATCTCCATTTATTCAAATAGAGTTAAGTCGTCTTCTTCTGGAACATCATCATCACTCTCCAAACCCCGAATTCCATCCTGAATGTCTTGCGACTCTATTTCCTTTAGAACCATCGGCTCAATCTCTCCTGTCGAGCACTAGAGCTCTCATGGGGCAGATGAGAAGGGCTGCTCATCTTCTTTCCTGCTCCGCAACGAAATGCATGGGTTGTGCAGATGCGCTGCGTAGCCACGCCCATCGCTAGGTCTTATTTTCGGGGTAGGGCTTCTATTGCACAAATGCTTAGAAATCCTGCTAGGGCTTGTTTTATGGCTGGGTCTTATTTTCGGAGAAACACGGTATCAGAACCTTCTAGAAAGCAGAGTCTGTCTTGGTCATCTTTTGCATTCACTTCTTCTTCCCAGCCCCTCTCCCAGGGCCCTGCTCAGGGGAGAGACTAATCAAGTCTGTTGAAATGAGGAACCAGGCAGGTGGAGCAGTATGTACTGCGGTGAAGCCCACAACAGCAGTGACAACCCGGGGGAACCCAAGTGACCCGGCTTTCCCAGGCTGCAGGGGCAAGGTCAGGGGTAGAGCCCAGGCTGATTGCAATAGTGTCAAATAAATTATCTTGGAAGGGGAAAAAAGTGTCTACCTCAGTACGTGGAACTTAGTTGTTCATTTTAATGAGATATGACACACGCCTTGCCTAATTTTGCTGCAAGGAAACCCATGCTCACCTATTTATTCTTTTCTGAAAATGGCTGTTGTTCATCGAACACATCTTTCCTGTGCAAAGAGATCACCGAGGATCTTGTTCAACATGCAGATTCTAACTCAGTAGACCCGGGCAGGGCCCGAGATTCTGCATTTCTCATAAACTCCCAGATGATGCTGATGTTGCAGGTCCGCGGACCACACTTTGAGTAGCCACGATATACAACATGGGCGAAGAGGGGAAAAAAATGCATCTAACTTTTTTTCCAATCATTGCAAAATAAACGGATGTCCGGGCCGGGGATAGTCCATTCTTAACTTTAATTATTTCGAGGTCTATTTCCCTCAATGCATCCCTTTTGCTGCCTCCGGTTGGGTGACGATGGAGAGGCTGTTTATGACTATATTACTCTGCAAAAAGGGAAAATAGTGTTTGTCCAAACCTGGAGATGAATTAATCTTAATAAGATGAGTAAAAGCACTCAGCAAATGGGGACAATCTGAAGGTTTACATTAGGTGAGTATTACAAATGGATAAAAAAGAATTAAGCTATATTTATTTTTTTAAATTTATTTTTCTCTTCTTTGTTTTTATTGATATATAATAGTTGTATAGGCTGGGTACTATGGCTCATGCCTATAATCCCAGAATTCTGGGAGGCCAGGGTGGGAGGACTGCTTGAGGCCACCCAGGAGTTTGAGACCAGTCTGAACAACATAGCGAGATCCTGTCTCTACAAAAGTTTTTGTAGAGTGAGGTGGCACATGCCTAACTATAGTACCAGCTACTTGGGAGGCTGAGGCAGGAAGATCCCTTGAGCCCAGGAAATCAAGGCTACAGTGAGCTATGATAGCACCACTGCATTCCAGCCTGGGTGACAGAGTGAGACTCTGTCTCTTTTTTTTTTTAAAAAAAGTGGTTGTATAAATTTTTGGATTTCTTTAAGTGTCCACCATAGGCCGCTGCAGTAGAATCACCTGGCATATCTGTTCGAAGGCTGGCTCCTGGGCGCCTCCAGATATAATGAATCACGATCTCTGAGGGAGAGCTGAGAATCTGCATCTTTAGTAAATAAACACCTATTCAAGCATTTCTTATGCCATGAAAATTCAAAAAGCACCAATTTAAAGCCTTCGAGGTCTCTGGTAAGATATATTTGGTGACTTCACAATACATTTAATTGCTAGTGGTGGGAGTGATGGCTGTCCCAATCCTTGTCTTCCAATAAAACATTCTGTGATTTCTACCTTGGTTTCCTTATGTAAACCTTGTAGCAATCTTTGGGTTCGTGTAAATCTCCTTAGCATCCACTGACAATCTGGTCCTATTTTTGGTGCTCTGTACTCAGTGAACACTATTTGTACACATATAATATAACCAGATCCATGTTATTTCCACAATTCGGATGGACTATCGAGTCCTTTCCTCCACAATATAGCGAATATAGAGTCAGCTAGATGACGTAAATATCCAGCCCAAACCTACAGTTATTTACTTGGAAATATCACCCTCCCTGCCCTCCCCCAAAAAAATCCTGAATTAAGGTTACTTCCATGGAGACATAAGAGCATCTCACAGAGAAAGGAAAATAAATTCATGGCATCACTGGAATGAATACCATCCTTGACTAAGTGAAAGCTCAGTGAGAACAATAGCCATTTGGGGGTCTTTTTCAGCCTGGATGAGGTTGTAGGCTCTCTAGCATAGGCACCACCGAGCTACGATTGTATGTATAATTGTGTGGTGTCCTAAAGGCATTTTCTGTGTAGTTTTTATCAGAGAACAGCAGAAGTTTACCAGAACCAAAAATACTTTTCTTCACATTGTTAAGAGGACTTTCATGCTTTTCATCCATTCTTTAGAAAATGAAAAGCTAATGCCATGTAATCACAATTTCCTGGGATTCTGAAAAACCGTTAAAGAGGCACATTGATGCTCTCTGAATGGAAACACTGTAGCACGTTTTGCATTGGCTCTGTTCTGGGAGTTCTTGACACTCACATGCTCAAATCAGAGTTTTCAAAGGTTTCTTTTGTGTCCAAAATACTCAGACGGTCTGATTTCAACCATGCATGTGCTTCTGGGTGAATGCAGATGGTAAGTTTATTTTTTTTTTATTTTTTTTTTTTTATTTCTGTAGTGGGGGAAAGGGAAACTTAATTAAAGCCTTTTTTAATTATATCGGTAGTTCAGGCTTGACAATTATTAGAACTTCATTTTTGTATTGTGTAAAATGGGATGCTTTAAAGCTGTCATGTCAAATGAAGTGTTCTCCCTTTTTTATTCCAGAGTTACATTTACTAAAACCCAACCAAACACATCATAAAGTGAACTTTACTAGAAGCAGGAATAAGCAGGAAGATTTCCGGCAGTGTTGATATTTAATCTCAAGACAAAGTCGCATACCTGCGTTACTAGATATATTAGGCTGTATTTTATTTATTTATTTATTTATTTGAGACAGAGTCTCACTTTGTTGCCTGGGCTAGAGTGCCGTGGCGTCAGCCTAGCTCACAGCAACCTCAAGCTCCTGGGCTCAAGCGATCCTCCTGCCTCAGCCTCCTGAGGAGCTGGGACTACAGGCATGTGCCACCATGCCCAGCTAATTTTTCTATATATTTTTAGCTGTCCAAGTAATTTATTTCTATTTTTAGTAGAGACGGGGTTGCTCTTGCTCAGGCTGGTTTTGAACTCCTGACCTTGAGCGATCCTCCCGCCTTGGCCTCCCAGAGTGCTAGGATTACAGGCGTGAGCCACCGCACCTGGCCTATTAGGCTGTATTTTAAAACCATGTTATTTTTAAGCCATTGACATGGCTTCCTCCGCCTCATATCTTCAAAACGATCTCTGAAGTGTGTACTTCTATGTAGAGACTTGCAACAATTTCCAAGACCTCCATTATTCCCAGGAAAATGGTTGTATAGGAAGAAAATTGGTTTGTGGTGTGCTCCCCAACATGTTCAACAGTCAATGTCATTCATCACTGCGCAGTGTGCACTGAGCCATGTGCCAGGGAAGCCCCCTGCCGGGCATGCAGCGATTAAACAGAGTGTCGCAAGGAGTGGCAAGAGTCCATATTTCTGTGTAATACCGTGTTTCCCAAAAAATAAGACCTACCCATAAGATAAGCCCTAGCGGGATTTCTAAGCATTTGTGCAATAGAAGCCCTACCCCAAAAATAAGACCTAGTGATGGGCTTGGCTACGCAGCGTATCTGCACAACCCATGCATTTGTCGCGGAGCGGTAAAGAAGACGAGCAGCCCTTCTCATCTGCCCCATGAGAGCTCTAGTGCTCCACATGAGAGATTGGGGCCAATGGTACTAAAGGAAATAGAGTCGCAAGAAATTCAGGATGGGATTCGGGGTTTGGAGAGTTATGATGATGTTCCAGAAGAAGACGGCTTAACTACATTTGAATAAATGCAGACTGTTGTACCGTACTTAAATGAAATAACACATCCCCTGAAAATAAGCCCTAGGGTATCTTCTTGAGGAAAAATAAATATAAGACCCTGTCTTATTTTCGGGGAAACATGGTACCTCTGTACTCATAAGTAAATAGCTGCTGTTCCACCTCACCACGCAACGAGGGCGCCTGCCTGTCAGGTCGGCTGTCAGCTTGTCTGACTCTGTGCAACTGTTTGTGACTTAGAGAAACAGCAGTTTCATATGGTTCAGCATAATTTTCATTGCTGTTTTTAGAATGTGCTTTATCTGTGTAATCTCATTTTATCCCCAAAACATCCCTGTAAAGATGGTTCTATTATACCTAATTTACAGGTGACGAAAGGAAGGCTCCAAGTGGTTAAATTCACATGGTTAGTGAGCAACCCAGCTCTGTCTGTCTGTTTCCAAATGCGACATCCCTTCAACCGCACGGTGCTGCTTGTCCTCTAACGTGCAGCTTTCAGTTTCTACAGTCTGATAAAATCAGATGACCAAAATTGGTAGGGTGGTGTTTAAAATAAGAACAAATAAGACCAGAACACTTGAATTTTGATCTCTTTCTTCCAGAGAGCTTCCTTCAGAGGACAATATTTGGTGATTCTCTTCTTGAGGACTCAATCGTTCATGTTTTGTCTTACACAAATGAGTATGTTCTTGGTATAGAAAATGCACCCATCCCAGAAGTGCACAGAGTCGGGCGTGGACGGCCCCGCCCTGCTCCTGTGCCTGTCACATTCCAGACCGCCCTCCGTGGCACTGGGGAGCTTGTGGGCTTTGGGACCCTGGCTTCTGAGAGCTGGAGCAGCTGCTAGGTTGGTGATGCCGGATAAGGCAGGTGACTGGCAGTCGAACCGATTGAAATCAACTGCAGGACCTGTGAGGGGCTGCAGTTCTCGTGTATAGGCTTTGTAGCACCCATGAATGTTTGCTGTGTGCCAGGCCTGTTCTTGGGCTTTCCAGGGACTAACAACCCAAGGATTTGGACACTTTATGCCCATTTTGCAGTTGAGAAACTGAGGCCCACAATGCTTAACTAACTTGCCAACGCTGCATCGCTGGCAAGGGCAGAGCTGAGATTTGAACACGAGTGTTCTGAGTCCACAGTCTGTTCTCTAAACCACTCGCCCGTCCTGCCGCTTTCCAGGCAGTGGGATGGCAAACTTGCTCCTTTCAGTGAGGTAAAGTACACAGCCAGGGTAGTTTGTAGAACTCCTTAAGAATTAACTCATTAAATTCTCAAAAGTGCCATATGAGGTAGGCTCATTGTCACTCCATTTTGCAGATTGGGAAACAGAGGCCCAGAGGGTAAGAAACCTGCCTGAAGTCATACAACCAGCATTGGCAGGAGGGTGGCTCAGCAGGCCCCTTCTCTTAATTACAGGAGAAGCATTTGGGGTCCCTCAAGCAGGCATGGTATATAATTAACTCACCTCCCACACTCATGGGCAATTAGGGCTGTTTTTTTCTTTTTTAATGATGTCATTTTCCCTTTGGAAAGCAGCCTTTTCATTTCCACCACCTCGATTACCAGTGGGTACCACGGAGCCATCCCGAGGCACCGTTTTCGTCCTTCCTCCTCTGCTCCCAGGCCCCTTACCCCTTCTCCTGTCCGTGCCTTGTTCTGCCGGGGCTTTCTGCAGTGAGGTAGGGAGGGGCCTGTGAGGACAGGTGGTGGCCCTGTTCCTTTGCACAGCCCTTGGCTGTCCTCCTTGTCTGATCTCGCTCCAGGCGCTTCTCCAGAGGTGCCCCGCCCAGCTTCCGGCCTGTGCCCCTACCGCTGGGAGGTGGGGCGCAACCTTGGGTCTCTTACAGCTTGTAACCTGACATCTCTGAGTTTGGCTTTGCGACCGACATCCTCTACTTTGTGGACCAAAAGCATTTTTATCTTATCTTTGTCTCCATTTTTAACATAACTTTGAACTTAGTATCAGTTTGGACCTCCTTGTTGATATTTTCCATCTTTGAAAATTGGAATTAATATTAACTTTCTATTTTTAAAAAATTGTAAGCATGCTATAACTTTTCTTTTGAAACAAGGAATAAAATTAAACATAACCTGTCCATTACCATTTTTCCATATGTATTTAGGTTTTCTTTTCCTAGATTCATGTATTTTTAAACATTTGTAATCATGATATATGAACAGTTTTCTGCGCTGTGTTTTTAATTTAGCAAATGAGATATTTGACCTGTACTCATAGCGACATTCTTCTTTATAGTTTAAACACATTGTGTCTTTAATGTTCGAAGTCAGTTGTAGTTTAGACAAACATCTCTTGAAGGATGAACTGCTGGGCAAACACACTTTGTTTCTCTACCCTCTCACACAACACTTCTGACACAAGGTGTGTGGGTTTTTCTACACTAAGCAATTCTCCAACTCCCCGAATGTCAGCCGAATGTCCTTCAATTTAACACAATTCTGACTCTGTCTACCTGAAGTTGGCATCAGAGTTAAGAGCTCAGTCCCAAAAGACTGCCCCTACCCTAGATACCAGTTGAAAGTGGGGTCTCCAGTGCATGTGACCTGCAGGCCATAAATCTGGGGATTTCCATAACCCCTTCCTCGGGCTTGAAAATTTGCTCAAATGGCTCACAGCACTCAGGGAAACACATTATTACATTTACTGGCTTATTATGAAGGATGCAACTCAGGAACAACCAGATGGAAAAGTGCATGGGGCAAGGTATGGGGGCGGGGCGTGGCGCCTCCAGGCCCCCTGGGATATGCCACCTTCCCAGCACCACCAGCAGTTCAGCCACCTGGAAGCTCCTAAATCTTGTTGTTCATGAGTTTTTATAGAGCTTAATCTCCAGCCCCAGGACCACCCCCACCCCCAGTTTTCCAAAGATCCCTGGGTGGGGCTGAGAGTTCCAACCCTTACCCCCCCTGTCTTTCTGTTGACTGGCCCTACCCTGAGGCTGTCTAGGGCCCCACCCTGAACCACCTTAGTGCAAACTAAGGCGTGATCCTTAGGGGCTCATTATGAATAACAAAAGACTGCAATCACTCAGGAATTTCCAAGGGTTTTAGGAGCTCTGTGCCAGGAACCTGGGACAATGACCAAATATGTTTCATGTTATATCACGTCTGCACACTGATTATTTTCCTTCTTTTTTTTTTTTTTTTTATTTGCTAACATTTATTTAGCTTTTACTTTTTTTTTTTTTCCTTTTATTTCATCACATAATGGGGGTACAAATATTGTTAGGGTTACATACATTGCCCCTACCACCCCTCTCCCCCCACACATGCCAGAGCTTCAAGCGAGTCCAATCCCCAGGTGGCCCAGGCAAGGCACACATTATGTAACTCTACACTTCCTCCCCCCTCCCGCCTGCCCTCCATCCGACAAAAGATGTATTTTTTTTTTACATTTTGGATACATTGTATATCTTTGCCTCTCCCTAAGAAGGGTTAGAGGTATGCCTTTACCCCCCCGACAATGCTCGCCACATCCCTATGATGTGGGTCTTGCCCCCCCC
>CAUYPO010037994.1:0-12831 GCA_963574435.1 Cheirogaleus major | reverse complement strand
CAATTAATTTCTTTCTATTTTTAGTAGAGATGGGGTCTCGCTCTTGTTCAGGCTGGTTTCGAACTCCTGAGCTCAAACGATCCGCCCACCTCGGCCTCCCAGAGTGCTAGGATTACAGGCGTGAGCCACCGTGCCCGGCCTTATATATATTCTTTTAAAAACTGAGCTGTGGTGTATTTTTTAAGGCTGATCGGGACTTGAAGATGATGGTTTTTAGCAGGAATCGTATGCTTTCCTCTGGGTCAGACTGCCACCCACAATCTTCATAATCTAAGCAGGCAACCTTATAGAGAATGCCCTTCCCTGGAATGATCCAGAATAGATGAAGCAATAGACGAAGACTGCATTGAGCACTTGTTCCCAATCTTTCCAATTTCCAAGGCCATTGTCCCATTGAAAACTATAGCTTAGTTTGGGACAAAAACAAGCAATTTATAAAGTGTTATCAACTAGTAGCTTCCTGGCCCAATTTCCGTTGCCATTAGTTTTTTATCACCGAAGGCTGCAGAATTTTGCGTAGGGATGATTTGGATACCCAGATTCTCATACCTTTTGGTAACATAGGTGATCCATACAACATTCTATAGCACAGTCACTAAACTTTTTCATTCCAGTGTAAGTTGAGAGTTCAGAATGCATTGTATTTGCTAAGAGCATAACCTTTGGATCCAGAAAAATCTGCTGGATTCAAGTTTTATGAGCTGGAATACGTTACTTAATTTCTTTGCCTCCTCTTAAAACGAGACTGCAAATATGGTTTATATAGGTTGTTGCCAAAATTAAAGGAGTGGATGTATATGAAGCACTTAATGAGTGGCACATAGTAGGTACTTGATAAATGCTATTACCCTTACACGTACAAATGTTGGCATGGCAAGCCTTTTTCAATCACTTCTAGTGCCTTCTTGTTTTGTCCTCAGTCATTGAACGCATATTTTTCTGAGAGTCTATCACCTGCATGTGCCAATTATGAAAAGTCTTCTAGTCTTTATTGGAACCCTATCTTTTACGTTAGCTTCAGAAGACTTCTTTTAAACATAGACTTCTTAGAAAAGTCTCCCATGTTCAACGCGTTGCATATGCAGCTTCTCATATGTGTGTATAGGTTAAAATGGGTACCTTGTTTACTGGGAGAGTATCCATCCCAATTTGATCAGGTGCTTCCTTACCCAGTGTAGTTCAGTCAGACGCTGTATTGTCACTCCCTTTCCCTCCCCTTCCCTGTGCTTCCTAAGCGAGTTCCTCCCTCATTTCATCTCCACCTAGCAATTTTATAATCTATCCAGTCACCCTGCCCACTACCCTCCATCCTCTACCCTGAACCAACATTACACTTTTTTGACTGGTCTTTTTCTCCTCTCCATCAGATGTTAATGTTTCTGTTAAATAATTTCACTCCTGAGGTTCTCTTCTGGGTAATGTAATGTAGTGTAAATGTAATGTAGTGGAATGTGCCCTTTAGAGTTAGCCCTGAATTTGAAACTTGATGCTGCTACTTATTAGTAGTGTGACCTTAGGCAAGTTACTCAACCTCTCTGAGTGCCAATTTCCACATCTGTAAAAAGTTGGAAATAATAGTACCTAATAGTATTATATAGTGTCAGGGAGAAGTATGTGCATTTTATATTAGTACTCTCAAAATTGCCACATTAATTTGGGGAACAATGTAATAAACAGTAATTCAGCTTCCTTTTCTGTATCAACCATTGTATTTACATGAAGATACGAGAAAAATTGTGGGTGGAGATTTGTGTTTTAAATGCGCCCTAAAAGTTCATACATGTCTACAGATAATATCTTTAGGAGTTCTTCCTGATTAATTAAAAGTTATATAGATCTTTGTGAATCCAGACAATTTGCAGGAAGCTTGTGGTTTCATTTTATGGAACTCCACTGATGTAATCTTCAAAACACTCATAGACCTGGAAACTGACTCATAGGGTTTTTTCCCCCTTTACAATATTTATAAATGATACTCCAACTAAAAAATGCCAGGACAATATATTATTTCATAGGTGGACAGGTTTTAAAAGACCCATGAGAGGAGAAACTCTGCAGATGCTTGCATCTATATACAATGGAGGGAAAGGAAGCCAGAGTTCAATGGCATGTGTTGTCTCCCATCCCTTATTGCATGTCCAGCACACTTCATGACCTCTCTGACTGAGCCTCTATGTTAGGGCCATTCAGGCCACCCTTAGACACAAGACCCAGCACATTCCCTGCAGCCCATTCTTGCAGTCACCTCCCAAAGGATCATGGGAATTTCCTCATTTTGATTTCAACTTTGCCATAGTAGCTCAGCGTCATACCAGTATTCCACACCCTTCCTTCATGGTGAATCACCTAGATCTAGATACTTGATACTGACCATAACAAAGAGACTATATTTACTTGTCTAAATTCATTCATTCAATCATTAACGTGTATTCCTTGGGTGCCTACCTTGTGCCAGGCTCTGTGTCAGATGTGTACCGTTAGAGTAACAATCAGAAATGTGTTACAACCACTTCAGAGAAGAATCTAAAGACCAGATAAATAGGTAGGCTCACTGAAATGAATTTGCTTCACAGATACAACACTGGCTTCTTCCACAGTGGAGGATGGAATTCAATTAAACCTTCACATGAAAGAATGTATTTAATAAACAAGAATTATTTGCATTATAATCAGTCCTTTAAAGTTCACTGTACAATAGCCTGTTCAAAGACAGTGAAAAGTGAAGACAACCCAGATAGATGAGCTACTCGGGAGACTCATTACATTTCAGTCTGTATCAGTTTTTCCCTTAGAGTTTTTAGGGTACATGTTGACTAAATCCAATGTCTGTTAAAGCAAGGAAAGGGAGTAGTGAGTGTTGTGTTGTTGGCAAGAAGGAAGTGTAAAGATCCCCTTCCATCCATGTGGAAAGATGAGAGGAGACGGCTTGGGAAAGAGGATAGAAGAAATACCATACGCACAGAGCTGTAAAACATCATGGCGAGGTTGGAGAATTGGAGAATTGCAGTGGGTGCAGGAGAGCTGGGAATACAGCTGAGAAAGGGACCAAAACCCAGATGAAAAAGACAGTGAAGACCAGATTATGTCATGACAAAGGACTAACTTTCTATTCTGCAGGTCTGTGCCTACCACAAAGTCATCGATCCCCCACTGCTGTCACACAAGACACTTTTAAGCAGTACATGGAGGAATGTTTTTATCTTAATATTTAATAGCTTATTAATTTAATACAGAAGAAATATATGCCAATCAAAATTGGCATTTCACTTATAGTATCGATTAGGACAATGTTAAGTTTACTTAAGTTAAAAATGTGATTTCATATAAAGAAGTATATTAAATACCCAACAGTATAGGTGGTATGTGGATATGTCAAAACTCGTAAAGCTGGTAAAAGTTTAAAGTTTGAGAAATTCTTCCTTAAGTAAATGATGGGAAGTAAATGAAATGCTTTAAGCAGAATCATTCTGGGTTTTCAAAAACTCTCTTGGGCAGCAATGTATGGAGAGAGCAAGACTGTAGGTCCAAGAAGTATTACAATAGTGTGGGTGAGAAATAAAGGCTTCTGTCAAGAGCCATGAGACTGGCCACGGAAGGGAGGGACAAATTGAAGAAATGTATGGGATTATGTTTTACTAGTCGGTGGTAGTGCCAGGTTGCATGAATCACTATGCTTTAAAGAATGTTGTTTAAACTTTCAAATGTATTATTCATAACTTGTTTTATTCAGGAGGAAACAAAACAAGCATTTCTGGTATGTGGAACATTGTAAAAGTGCAGTAGAGAGGGCAAAGGTATTAGAAGATTTAGCCCCCGATGTTGAATGAGTAATCATGAAAGGTGGAGATGATATATTATTTCCAAGAGAAGAATTGTGTAGGGCACGGTGGCTCATGCATGTAATCCTAGCACTCTGGGAGGCTGAGGTGGGAGGATGGCTTGAGGTTGGGAGTTTGAGACTGGCCTAGGCAGGAGTGAGACCCCATCTTTACTAAAAATAGAAAAATTAGCCAGGTGTTGTGGTGTGTGTCGGCGCGTGTCTGTGGTCCTGGCTACTTGGGAGGCTGAGACAGGAGGATTACTTGGGCCTGGGAGTTTGAGGCTGCAGTGAACTGTGATGACACCACTGCACTCTACTCAGGATGACAGAGCGAGACTCTGTCTCAAAAGAAAAATAAAAAAGGAAATTGAAACCTCCTCTTCATTCGCCCCTTCATATAAAATAAATAAAAAAAAGAATTGTGTAACTATATACCATCAGCAGCTTCTCTGTGATATATGAGGATTAAATAAAGTAGAATTTATTTATTTTATTTATTTATTTATTTTTTGAGACAGAGTCTCACTCTGTTGCCTGGGCTAGAGTGCTGTGGTGTCAGCCTAGGTCACAGCAACCTCAATCTCCTGGGCTTAAGCAATCCTCCTGCCTCAGCCTCCCGAGTAGCTGGGACTACAGGCATGCGCCACCATGCCCGGCTAAATATATATATATATATATATATATATATATATATATATATATATATATTCCAGCTAATTTCTTTCTATTTTTTTAATAGAGACAGGGTCTCACTCTTGCTCAGGCTGGTCTCGAACTCCTGAGCTCAAACGATCCTCCCACCTCGACCTCCCAGAGTGCTAGGATTACAGGCGTGAGCCATGTGGCCGGCCTATGGGGCCTCTTTTATAAGGTCACTAATCCCATTCGTGGGGGTTCCTCACCCTCCCAAAGGCCTCGCCTCTGAACACTATCACATCGGGAATTAGGTTTCAAATTACGAATTCTGTCAGGGACACACGCAGTCAGTCTATAGTGGTGGCTAAGGCCCAAAGAGGCCAGGGGCTGCCTGGAGTCACACAGCAAGAGCAGGACTAGAGGGAAGGTGGATCCCACCTTTCACCCCCAGACCCTGGGGATCTTGCAAAAGTCTAAGCATTTACCAGGCACCTTCTGTATACCCAGTTCTGCTTGGTCAGAGGAAAAAGTAACTTGTACCTGTGAAAAAGTCCAGGTGGCCCGAGTCTGCATCTGTGGAAAGAGTATAAGGAGAAATGTTTTCTCACTAGAATGAAGCCTAAGTATTTTTGTCATCTGCTTATATTAATATATTTTTTGACTTTTTCTTTTTTTTAAGAGATGGAATCTTGATATGTTTCCCAGACTGGTCTTGAACTCCTGGGCTCAAGTGATCCTCCTACCAAAGTACTGGGATTACAGGCATGGGCCACCATATCCAGCTACGTATTTCTTTTACTTTTAAGAATCTACTCCTAGCACTCTGGGAGGCCGAGGTGGGAGGATCGCTCAAGGTCAGGAGTTTGAAACCAGCCTGAGCAAGAGCGAGACCCCGTCTCTACTAAAAATAGAAAGAAATTAATTGGCCAACTAAAAATATATAGAAAAAAAAAATTAGCCAGGCATGGTCGCACATGCCTGTAGTCCCAGCTACTTGGGAAGCTGAGGCAGGAGGATTTTGAGGCCAGGGGTTTGAGGTTGCCGTGAGCGAGGCTGACACCACGGCACTCTAGCCTGGGCAATAGAGTGAGACTCTGTCTCAAAAAAAAAAGAAAGAATGAATGAGCCAATGCATGTGCGAATGAATGTGTGAATGAATGCATGAACGAATGAATGAGTGCGTGAATGAATGCATGAACGAATGAATGAGTGCGTGAATGAATGCATGAACGAATGGCTGTAACTCGCGTGTTCTCGGCCACCCTACAGAACCTCCTCCTTGCTCGCCCTGCTCCACACTGTGCCAGCACATCATGCTCTCTGCGTCTAGAAGACATGGGGCATTAGGATTGAGGACTCCTTTTTGCATCTAAAGTAGAATAAATCAGACCTGGGTATTTCTCGCTGTCTTTTGTAGGCTTGCAATGGGGGGAGGGCAATGGAGGAATGGCCAGCCCTGAGTGCTTGCAGATCTGGGCAAGGCGGGCAGGGTGGAGAGTGTGGATAAACAGGGCTGGTCCCCCTGGGTGTGTCTGCCAGTGAGTCCTCAGACACGTGGCCACCGCCACTCTGGTGGAGCGGGAACCGAGCGCTCTGGAACTCCAAGATCTGCTAACTCTCAGGGAGGGAAAGCGGAAGTGACACAGGACAGGCTTCTACGGCCAGAAAGGAAAGCAGAAATTCAGCGAGAAACAGAAGTTCCCTTGCAGCGCCTCTTGTCGGTTCCTCAAACTTACACTGAACGTGAGCAGGGATCACAGAAACCTACAGGACTGGAAATCCAGGTCCAATCCCTGCTTTGTCACTGATTTGGATAATTCATTTTTTTTTTTTTTTTTTTTTGCTTTGGGCTTCAATTTCCTTATCTGTCAAATAAATAATTAGGCTAAACCCCTGGCATTTTTAGCACGGAGGGTGTGTAGGGAGGGGGTATTTCTGGTGGCCATAAGGATTGATTGTGACACTGATGTGTGTGTTGGGGGCTGGGAAGCAGGATGCCAGATGTATTCAAATGCTTAGGACCGTGATTGTCCCAGGAAGTGGGAGTGCACTGCCCTCCAGAGAGGAAATGTCACAGGCCGTTGCTGTTAGACAAGAAGGGTAAGCAGAAAGCCCTGTTGGCACAGGGACAGCCTGGCCCCTCCCCAGCAAGGCTTAGCGTGGAGCGGCTGCCAGGCTGGTGGAGCAGATCAGCGGAGTAGAAAAGGCTGAGAGAGGCACTCAGGTCCCTGGGCCTGAGATGGGGACCCTGTCCTTAGCATCTGGAGGGGGGGTGTCCCAGCTGGAGGGGGAAGGGGCTGACAAGCCGGGAGAACCAGTGAACCAAAGGTCTGCAGTTGAGCCGAGACGCTCACCACGGGAGGCTAAGAAAGAGGAGACACGAGCGGGGAAACCAGAGGCTCCTTGGCAGGTACCCTCGAAAGATGTGCCAACTAGACAAAAAGCCATCTCGAGGGAGGCCAGTGGATTTCCACCCATGAGCAGGTCCTCCCCCAACACTGGAAGTTGGTTAAGCTTTTTTCCATATCCACAAGCCATCTTTGTGGTGCTTGCTGTTTTGTTGAGACATGACATACGCACAGCAAGGCATAAAATCCTAAGTACACACTCAGTGCATGTTTACCTACGTGGACACCGACGTACCCACCTCCCAAATTAGGCCACAGACCAGCTCAGCACCCTGGAAGGCTTTCTTGTGCCCCTCCCGGTCAACACCCCCTGCCAAAGATAACCGTTTTGCGACTTTATCGCCTTTGATTAGTTTCTGAACTAAATAGAAGTGGAATCGTACAGTGTGTAGTTTTCGGGGTCTGATTTTCTTCACTCAACATTGTGCCTCTAAGATTCATCCATGCCCTTGTGGGTAACAGTTCAATTCCCCCTCCTCCCCCGTTGCTGGGTGGGGTCATGCCACAATTTATTCGCCCATTCTACTGCGGATGGACACTTGAGCTGTTCACAGACGCCGTCCTGAGAGGTTGTGCAAAGTACAGAAACTTCTTAAGATGAGAGAAACAGACCCATAGGGGATGTGAACTGAAATTGACTCCCTGAAAGTGGCTATTTTAAGCCAAAAGAAACAGAATGATCTCCAGTTGTCGAGTTTGCATTCTCTCCACCATTAGCAAGAACGGGCACTCGGGAGCTAAATGAGGCCACCAGTTGATGCAACATTTTTTTAAATGATATTTTTTGCACATCTGAGCCGAGAAGTGTAAATTTTGGCACTGGTACATGGGTAGTGAGCCAATGCGACTTTCTAATAAGAAAAATGGTGCACAGAGCTGGCTTTGGGCTTATTCAGGCAATAGACCGGTTGTTGTCAGACTGTTAACACACCAAAAACTTGGAAGAGACACATTCGAGAGGTGGTGCATCAAAAACAGGGTGAGTTGCAGGGGGAAATATTCAGATGATGTGGAAAATCTGAGTGAATACCTTTCACGGGGCAGCTGTGCTGGAGCATGAAGATCTGGGACCAAGTTTGAGTAGGCAGTGAAGGATCATCAAAGAAAACACCAGCCTCATTCAGAAAGGTGCACAATTAGTCACCCAGCAGGGGTCGAGGGCTATTCTAACTATTCTGACTAATTTCAACTTGTTTATCTTAAGAGAAATGGGAGGCCCCCTGGAGAGGTTCTCGAATAATCTTGATGACTTAAGAGATGAAAAATGAGCCCAGGGTGAGAAAGTTAACAGCCTTAGGGCTGCTTTTTGCTTTAAGAGAAAACTCTACTGCCCTCAGAATGGGTATTTTGGTCCAGGAGGAAAGTGATCATATATTTTCACAATAGTGTTGGGCATAGCTGTGCCTGGATGTGATTGGATGGATAAGAGGAAGACAAAGATGGCAGATGCTTATCCTCAGCTCTGTGGTATGCGTGACGATGTGGCAAAGACTTCGGATTCTCTCCAGAGCCTTGTTCATCCCTGCTGGGTTTCAGGTAGGGGCTGCTCCAGCAGCCTGAGTTCCAGAGGAGAGAGACCCTTCGCCAACCCCGATAGACGTGCATATGAATGAGAAATCAACTCCTGTTGCTACAAGCCACTGACATTTCGGGATCGTTTGTTACCGCAGCATAACCTAGCCTATCCTGAATGACTGGCTTTAAGCTACCCACCAGAACCTCTGAAAATGGTCCCTGAGCCTTTTTTTATGCCCCATTCTAGGCCAAGGGATGCACACCTGACTTCTGACCAAAGGCCAGCCTATCGATTCTTCCTCTTCGAAAAACGGAGACAACTGGCACTCCATGGTAGAAGCTTCAGCTCAGAGGTGCAGAAGAATAGTCAGGACTGAGCCGTGTGGGGCCAAGGACAAAAGGCACGCAAGGCAGACACTCACTGGGAGGGAGTGGCAAGTGGGGGGACGCGGGAGAGAAAAAGGAGGTACAAAGGAGGTCCCCCCAGCCGCCACCAAATATCCCTGATTTTGACTTTCTTGTTTTCCCTGCTAGAGCTGGTTGCACTTTGTTTCCTGTTTTTGGCTTCTGTGCGATCCCTGTAGACTAACACTAACCCCTAAAGGAACGCACCTTTCACTTGAGCTTGTCCAGGTTGCTTCTGTACCTGCAACTACGGGGACCCGAACAAGAATATCAGCAAGACAGCGAAAAATTAACAGCATTGCTAACACTTGCCCAGCATGTAGCCAGTGTAGTGGCCCTACTGTGTGCCCCGCACTCTTCTGAGAGCTTCATGCACATTAACACATTTAATTCCCACGGCAACATTACGAGGTACATACTTTTAACACGCTCGTTTTAACAGAGAGGGGAGCTGAGGTCGGAGGGCTGGAGTGCCTCTTTCCACACCGCTTCACTGCTAAGCGGTGACATCGTATCTCAAGAGCAGGTTGCCTGGCCTGAGAATCCATGCTGTAAACCACTACACTATCATGGAGCCTAGAACGTCATAGGTGATGTGTCACTTAAGGAGTTTTTGAAATTCTGCTCATTGCATATTTTAAATTAAAATTGCTATTTATTTTAGGTGTAATGATGATATTTTTAAATGAAGTGCAGTTGACCCTTGAACAACGCAGAAGTTAGGAGTATCAATGCCTGTGTTGTCAAAAATCTGAGTACGGGCCGGGCACAGTGGCTCACGCCTGTCATCCTAGCACTCTGGGAGGCCGAGGAGGGTGGACCGTTTGAGCTCAGGAGTTCGAGACCAGCCTGAGCAAGAGCGAGACCCCGTCTCTACTAAAAAAATAGAAAGAAATTAGCTGGACAACTAAAAATATACAGAAAAAATTAGCTGGGCATGGTGGTGGTGCATGCCTGTAGTCCTAGCTACTCGGGAGGCTGAGGCAGGAGGATCACTTGAGCCCAGGAGTTGGAGGTTGCTGTGAGCGAGGCTGATGCCACGGCACTCTAGCCCAGGCAACATAGTGAGACTCTGTCTCAAAAAAAAAAAAAAACAAAAAACAATCTGAGTATAACTTTTGACTCCCCCAAAACTTAACTACTAAGAGCCTACTGTTGACTGGAAGCCTCGCGGATATTGTAAACAGTCAGTTAACAGAATTTTCTATGTTGTGTCCGTTATATACTGTATTCTTACAGCAAAGTAAGCTAGCGAAGAGAAAATGCTATTACGAAATCATCAGGAAGAGAAAATACATTTGCTCTTCATTAAGTGGAAGTGGATCAGCGTAGAGGTCTTCATCCTCATCGCTTTCACGTTGCGTAGACTGAGGAGGAGGAGGCAGAGGAGGGTTGCTCTTGCTGTCTCAGGGGTGGGAAAAAGAGAAGAAAATCCACGTATAAGTGGACACCTGACATTCAAAACTGTGCTGTTTGGGGGTCAACTATTACCTTTAAAAATGCCTATGACAGTATATATGGATGAATATCATAAATGGATAAGTTTAGTATGGATAAGTCAAATATGGTTTATGGAGAAATAAGGTGTCTAGATGAGTATGATGATTTAATGAAGGGACATGGGTGAAGATCAGATGTCACATCACTGGCCCTGAGTTGATCATTGTTGAAGCTGGGTCATGGATCCATGGAGGATGATGATATTACTCTTTCTGCTTTGGTATGTCTGAAATCTCCCATGTTAAAAAGTGACAGAATTAAGATAAATAACAACAGAAGGCGTGGAGAGGCCAGAAATGCGTGCAGAGTTTCAAAGGGGACTTTTTATCTTCTCTGTGCTATTTTAATATTTTAGAGCAGGGGTTGGCAAACTAACCAGTGGGCCAAATCTGACCCGCTGCCTTTTTTCTGTAGCCTGCAAGTTGTGAATGGTTTTTACTAAGGGTTGAAAAAGGGCACATTCCATAAAATTCAAATTTTACCATCAATAGATAAGTTTCCCTGGAACCCGGCTACACCCATTTGTTTATGTATTGTCTCTGGATGCTTTCCCCCTATAAAGGCAGGGCTGAGTGGTTGTGACAGAGGCCACAGGGCCTACCAAGCCTGAAATATTTACTGTCTGGCCCTTTACGGAAAAAGTTTGCTGACCCCTCTTTTATTATTTATTTATTTATTGTGACAGAGTCTCACTCTGTTGCCCTGGCTGGAGTGCCGTGGCGTCAGCCTAGCTCACAGCAACCTCAACCTCCTGGGCTCAAGCGATCCTCCTGCCTTGGCCTCCCAAGAAACTGGGACTACAGGCATGTGCCATCATGCCTGGCTAATTATATATATATATATATATATATGTGTGTGTGTGTATATATATATATATTTTTTTTTAGTTGTGTAGCTAATTTCTTTCTATTGTTTTAGTAGAGACGGGTCTCGCTCTTGCTCAGGCTGGTCTTGAACTCCTGAGCTCAAACGATCCTCCCACCACAGCCTCCCAGAGTGCTAGGATTACAGGCGTGAGCCACTGTGCCCGGCCTGACCCCTCTTTTAGAAGGAAATGTATTCACGCATGACTTTCTTTTTAAAACCAATAAAAAGAAAAACTATATTGTTTGCTTTTTTAATCAGGAAAGCGATACGAGACCCTTGTAGACAATGCAGAATATATCAAAGAGGATAAAAAAGAAAATGATTTTTATCCACCGGCTACCCATTTCTAGACTTTTCCGTGTTATCCCTTATCGTCCACATGTTGACCGATGCAACTTTCTCCAGCTTTAGGTAAAAGTGAGGCTTGCCTTTCTAGAGACTGGTTCGAGGAGAGGTGTGAGCAAACACTGGCTGTGATAGGGCAACGGAATGGGTAGGTTTGAAAGAGGATTCTTACTAAAGTCATTCTTACTAAAGAATGACTGTGCGGTCATGTTAGCTAAGCAGGCGAGAGGTCAAGGTTGGAGTCTGTGGCTTAATGTGGGGAAGCCCGGGAACTTCCTCTGGGGTTGGGCTGCTCTCATTTATGGCATCATAAATTCCAAGTTATACCTTGGTCGTAAATTGGGGTGGAAAAGTCCTTCTAGATAATGGTGAAGTGCAGCCACTGGCCACTCTTGATATGAAGCCCTGTGATTCCTTGCTAGACTGGTTTCCAACTAGTGCATCCTAAGACAGGAGGACAAGCTGTGTAAGGCCAATGTCCACGCTAATTATTCTAATTAATCCAGTGATTATTAAGATTGGTCGATGTCTAGCTGGGCCAGTCGTTAAATGCTTTAAAAATCACCCTGGCTGGGAATCCCCTTCAAATCATTGTTTGCTGGCAGCCTCCAGCGTCAGAGATCTACCACCCTAGGGCCAAATTTACTGATGACTCTGCTTTAATTTGTATTTTTTTAATTTTAATTTTTTTTTTAAGAGACAGGGTCTCTTTCTGTCACCCAGGCTGGGGTGCAGTGGCATGATCATAGTTCACTATTAGTTCACTACATCCTTGAACTCCTGGGCTCAAGCGATCCTCCTATCTCAGCCTCCAGAGTAGCTGAACCTATAGGCCCACACCACCACACCCTGCTAATTTTTTTTTTTTTTGAGACAGAGTCTCACTCTGTTGCCCGGGCTAGAGTGAGTGCCGTGGCGTCAGCCTCGCTCACAGCAACCTCAAACTCCTGGGCTCGAGCGATCCTCCTGCCTCAGACTCCCAAGTAGCTGGGACTACAGGCATGCGCCACTATGCCCGGCTCATTTTTTCTATATATTTTTAGTTGGCCAATTAATTGCTTTCTATTTATAGTAGAGACGGAGTCTTGCTCTTGCTCAGGCTGGTTTCGAACTCCTGAGCTCGAGCAATCCTCCCGCCTCAGCCTCCCAGAGAGCTAGGATTACAGGCGTGAGCCTCCGAGATAATACTATGTTTTTTTTTTTGTTTTTTTTTTTTGACAGAGTATCACTCTGTTTCCTGGGCTAGAGTGAGTGCCGTTGCGTAAGCCTAGCTCACAGCAACCTCAAACACCTGGGCTCAACCAATCCTCCTGCCTCAGCCTCCCGAGTATCTGG